>JBAPLH010001216.1:0-92610 GCA_037897445.1 Ceriops zippeliana | reverse complement strand
CTTTGACCATGAAATATAACACATGTTGGCTAAACAACCTAGTATATTAATTGATTCAAAACAAGTTCTGGATTTGCAATTCGTACAAATGTTAACTGTTTTAATTCCTAAATAATGAGAATATGTAATCACCTCATGTTAATCAGGCTCCTCTTGTTGTTACCAGGACTATTTTTCATCCAATAACATTGAAATTAACTTTTGTTTCTTTCTTAATAACTATATTCATTTTGAAAAAAATGCCTGTGGACCATCAATTACATGAATTCATTCAATTTAACAAAAAATTCAGTCCTCGATTTTGAATTGCATTTCTTATTGATATTACTTGTTGAATTCAAAATTAGAGAGTTGCTCCTATAATTTTTGGTTAACAAGCCTCTTCTTTTGATTCTAAACACACTTTTTGATACATTGATCATGAAATATAACACATGTGGCTAAACAACCTAGTATATTAATTGATTCAAACAACTATAAACACCAATAAAAATCCAAATCTATTTAAATCCATCGGCCAAAGGTGCCATTATTCTGGGTTTGCATTTCGTACAAATGTTAAACTGGTTTAATTCCTAAATAATGAGAATTTCTAATCACCACATGTTAATCAGGCTCCTCTTGTTGTTACCATGACTATTTTTTCATGCAATAACCTTGAAATTAACTTTTGTTTCTTTCTTAATAACTATATTCATTTTGAAAAAAATGCCTGTGGAACATCAATTACATGAATTCATTCAATTTAACAAACAATTCAGTCCTTGATTTTGAATTGCATTTCTTATTGATATTATTTGTTGAATTCAAAATTAGAGAGTTGCTCCTATCATTTTTGGTTAACAAGCCTCGTCTTTTGATTCCAAACACACTTTTTGATACATTGATCATGAAATATAACACATGTGGCTAAACAACCTAGTATATTAATTGATTCAAACAAGTATAAACACCAATAAAAATCCAAATCTATTTAAATCCATCGGCCAAAGGTGCCATTATTCTGGGTTTGCATTTCGTACAAATGTCAACTGGTTTAATTCCTAAATAATGAGAATTTCTAATCACCTCATGTTAATCAGGCTCCTCTTGTTGTTACCAGGACTATTTTTCATGCAATAACCTTGAAATTAACTTTTGTTTCTTTCTTAATAACTATATTCATTTTGAAAAAAATGCCTATGGAAAATCAATTACACGAATTCATTCAATTTAACATACAATTCAGTCCTTGATTTTGAATTGCATTTCTTATTGATATTATTTGTTGAATTCAAAATTAGAGAGTTGCTCCCATCATTTTTGGTTAACGAGCCTCTTCTTTTGATTCCAAACACACTTTTTGATACTTTGACCATGAAATATAACACATGTGGCTAAACAACCTAGTATATTAATTGATTGAAACAAGTATAAACACCAATAAAAATCCAAATCTATTTAAATCCCTCGGCCAAAGGTGCCATTATTCTGGGTTTGCATTTCATACAAATGGTAACTGGTTTAATTCCTAAATAATGAGAATTTCTAATCACCTCATGTTAATCAGGCTCCTCTTGTTGTTACCAGGACTATTTTTCATCCAATAACCTTGAAATTACCTTTTTTTTCTTTCTTAATAACTATATTCATTTTGAAAAAAATGCCTGTGGACCATTAATTACATGAATTCATTCAATTTAACAAACAATTCAGTCCTTGATTTTGAATTGCATTTCTTATTGATATTATTTGTTGAATTCAAAATTAGAGAGTTGCTCCTATCATTTTTGGTTAACAAGCCTCTTCTTTTGATTCCAAACACACTTTTTGATACATTGGTCATGAAATATAACACATGTGGCTAAACAACCTAGTATATTAATTGATTCAAACAAGTATAAACACTAATAAAAATCCAAATCCATTTAAATCCATTGGCAAAAGGTGCCATTCATCAGTGTTTGCATTTCGTACAAATGTTAACTGGTTTAATTCCTAAATAATGAGAATTTCTAATCACCTCATGTTAATCAGGCTCCACTTGTTGTTACCAGGACTATTTTTCATGCAATAACCTTGAAATTAACTTTTGTTTCTTTCTTAATAACTATATTCATGTTGAAACAAATGCCTGTGGACCATCAATTACATGAATTCATTCAATTTAACAAACAATTCAGTCCTTGATTTTTAATTGCATTTCTTATTGATATTATTTGTTGAATTCAAAATTAGAGAGTTGCTCCTATCATTTTTGGTTAACGAGCCTCTTCTTTTGATTCCAAACACACTTTTTGATACATTGATCATGAAATATAACACATGTGGCTAAACAACCTAGTATATTAATTGATTCAAACAAGTACAAACACTAATAATAATCCAAATCCATTTAAATCCATTGGCTAAAGGTGCCATTCATCAGTGTTTGCATTTCATACAAATGTTAACTGGTTTAATTCCTAAATAATGAGAATTTCTAATCACCTCATGTTAATCAGGCTCCTCTTGTTGTTACCAGGACTATTTTTCATGCAATAACCTTGAAATTAACTTTTGTTTCTTTCTTAATAACTATATTCATTTTGAAAAAAATGCCTGTGGACCATCAATTACATGAATTCATTCAATTTAACAAACAATTCAGTCCTTGATTTTGAATTGCATTTCTTATTGATATTATTTGTTGAATTCAAAATTAGAGAGTTGCTCCTATCATTTTTGGTTAACAAGCCTCTTCTTTTGATTCCAAACACACTTTTTGATACATTGATCATGAAATATAACACATGTGGCTAAACAACCTAGTATATTAATTGATTCAAACAAGTATAAACACCAATAAAAATCCAAATCTATTTAAATCCATCGGCCAAAGGTGCCATTATTCTGGGTTTGCATTTCGTACAAATGTTAACTGGTTTAATTCCTAAATAATGAGAATTTCTAATCACCTCATGTTAATCAGGCTCCTCTTGTTGTTACCAGGACTATTTTTCATGCAATAACCTTGAAATTAACTTTTGTTTCTTTCTTAATAACTATATTCATTTTGAAAAAAATGCCAGTGGACCATCAATTACATGAATTCATTCAATTTAACAAACAATTCAGTCCTTGATTTTGAATTGCATTTCTTATTGATATTATTTGTTGAATTCAAAATTAGAGAGTTGCTCCTATCATTTTTGGTTAACAAGCCTCTTCTTTTGATTCCAAACACACTTTTTGATACATTGATCATGAAATATAACACATGTGGCTAAACAACCTAGTATATTAATTGATTCAAACAAGTATAAACACCAATAAAAATCCAAATCTATTTAAATCCATCAGCCAAAAGGTGCCATTATTCTGGGTTTGCATTTCGTACAAATGTTAACTGGTTTAATTCCTAAATAATGAGAATTTCTAATCACCTCATGTTAATCAGGCTCCTCTTGTTGTTACCAGGACTATTTTTCATGCAATAACCTTGAAATTAACTTTTGTTTCTTTCTTAATAACTATATTCATTTTGAAAAAAATGCCTGTGGACCATCAATTACATGAATTCATTCAATTTAACAAAAAATTCAGTCCTCGATTTTGAATTGCATTTCTTATTGATATTACTTGTTGAATTCAAAATTAGAGAGTTGCTCCTATAATTTTTGGTTAACAAGCCTCTTCTTTTGATTCTAAACACACTTTTTGATACATTGATCATGAAATATAACACATGTGGCTAAACAACCTAGTATATTAATTGATTCAAACAACTATAAACACCAATAAAAATCCAAATCTATTTAAATCCATCGGCCAAAGGTGCCATTATTCTGGGTTTGCATTTCGTACAAATGTTAACTGGTTTAATTCCTAAATAATGAGAATTTCTAATCACCTCATGTTAATCAGGCTCCTCTTGTTGTTACCATGACTATTTTTCATGCAATAACCTTGAAATTAACTTTTGTTTCTTTCTTAATAACTATATTCATTTTGAAAAAAAATGCCTGTGGAACATCAATTACATGAATTCATTCAATTTAACAAACAATTCAGTCCTTGATTTTGAATTGCATTTCTTATTGATATTATTTGTTGAATTCAAAATTAGAGAGTTGCTCCTATCATTTTTGGTTAACGAGCCTCTTCTTTTGATTCCAAACACACTTTTTGATACTTTGACCATGAAATATAACACATGTGGCTAAACAACCTAGTATATGAATTGATTCAAACAAGTATAAACACCAATAAAAATCCAAATCTATTTAAATCCATCGGCCAAAGGTGCCATTATTCTGGGTTTGCATTTCGTACAAATGTTAACTGGTTTAATTCCTAAATAATGAGAATTTCTAATCACCTCATGTTAATCAGGCTCCTCTTGTTGTTACCATGACTATTTTTCATGCAATAACCTTGAAATTAACTTTTGTTTCTTTCTTAATAACTATATTCATTTTGAAAAAAATGCCTGTGGACCATCAATTACATGAATTCATTCAATTTAACAAAAAATTCAGTCCTCGATTTTGAATTGCATTTCTTATTGATATTACTTGTTGAATTCAAAATTAGAGAGTTGCTCCTATAATTTTTGGTTAACAAGCCTCTTCTTTTGATTCTAAACACACTTTTTGATACATTGATCATGAAATATAACACATGTGGCTAAACAACCTAGTATATTAATTGATTCAAACAAGTATAAACACCAATAAAAATCCAAATCTATTTAAATCCCTCGGCCAAAGGTGCCATTATTCTGGGTTTGCAATTCGTACAAATGTTAACTTTTTAATTCCTAAATAATGAGAATTTGTAATCACCTCATGTTAATCAGGCTCCTCTTGTTGTTACCAGGACTATTTTTCATCCAATAACCTTGAAATTAACTTTTGTTTCTTTTTTAATAACTATATTCATTTTGAAAAAAATGCCTGTGGACCATTAATTACATGAATTCATTCAATTTAACAAACAATTCAGTCCTTGATTTTGAATTGCATTTCTTATTGATATTATTTGTTGAATTCAAAATTAGAGAGTTGCTCCTATCATTTTTGGTTAACAAGCCTCTTCTTTTGATTCCAAACACACTTTTTGATACATTGATCATGAAATATAACACATGTGGCTAAACAACCTAGTATATTAATTGATTCAAACAAGTATAAACATCAATAAAAATCCAAATCTATTTAAATCCATCGGCCAAAGGTGCCATTATTCTGGGTTTGCATTTCGTACAAATGTTAACTGGTTTAATTCCTAAATAATGAGAATTTCTAATCACCTCATGTTAATCAGGCTCCTCTTGTTGTTACCAGGACTATTTTTCATGCAATAACCTTGAAATTAACTTTTGTTTCTTTCTTAATAACTATATTCATTTTGAAAAAAATGCCTGTGGACCATCAATTACATGAATTCATTCAATTTAACAAAAAATTCAGTCCTTGATTTTGAATTGCATTTCTTATTGATATTACTTGTTGAATTCAAAATTAGAGAGTTGCTCCTATCATTTTTGGTTAACAAGCCTCTTCTTTTGATTCCAAACACACTTTTTGATACATTGATCATGAAATATAACACATGTGGCTAAACAACCTAGTATATTAATTGATTCAAACAAGTATAAACACCAATAAAAATCCAAATCTATTTAAATCCATCGGCCAAAGGTGCCATTATTCTGGGTTTGCATTTCGTACAAATGTTAACTGGTTTAATTCCTAAATAATGAGAATTTCTAATCACCTCATGTTAATCAGGCTCCTCTTGTTGTTACCAGGACTATTTTTCATGCAATAACCTTGAAATTAACTTTTGTTTCTTTTCTTAATAACTATATTCATTTTGAAAAAAATGCCTGTGGACCATCAATTACATGAATTCATTCAATTTAACAAACAATTCAGTCCTTGATTTTGAATTGCATTTCTTATTGATATTATTTGTTGAATTCAAAATTAGAGAGTTGCTCCTATCATTTTTGGTTAACGAGCCTCTTCTTTTGATTCCAAACACACTTTTTGATACATTGATCATGAAATATAACACATGTGGCTAAACAACCTAGTATATTAATTGATTCAAACAAGTATAAACACTAATAAAAATCCAAATCCATTTAAATCCATTGGCTAAAGGTGCCATTCATCAGTGTTTGCATTTCGTACAAATGTTAACTGGTTTAATTCCTAAATAATGAGAATTTCTAATCACCTCATGTTAATCAGGCTCCTCTTGTTGTTACCAGGACTATTTTTCATGCAATAACCTTGAAATTAACTTTTGTTTCTTTCTTAATAACTATATTCATTTTGAAAAAAAATGCCTATGTAACATCAATTACATGAATTCATTCAATTTAACAAACAATTCAGTCCTTGATTTTGAATTGCATTTCTTATTGATATTATTTGTTGAATTCAAAATTAGAGAGTTGCTCCTATCATTTTTGGTTAACGAGCCTCTTCTTTTGATTCCAAACACACTTTTTGATACTTTGACCATGAAATATAACACATGTGGCTAAACAACCTAGTATATTAATTGATTCAAACAAGTATAAACACCAATAAAAATCCAAATGTATTTAAATCCCTCGGCCAAAGTTGCCATTATTCTGGGTTTGCAATTCGTACAAATGTTAACTGTTTTAATTCCTAAATAATGAGAATTTCTAATCACCTCATGTTAATCAGGCTCCACTTGTTGTTACCAGGTCTATTTTTCATGCAATAACCTTGAAATTAACTTTTGTTTCTTTCTTAATAACTATATTCATTTTGAAAAAAATGCCTGTGGACCATTAATTACATGAATTCATTCAATTTAACAAACAATTCAGTCCTTGATTTTGAATTGCATTTCTTATTGATATTATTTGTTGAATTCAAAATTAGAGAGTTGCTCCTATCATTTTTGGTTAACAAGCCTCTTCTTTTGATTCCAAACACACTTTTTGATACATTGATCATGAAATATAACACATGTGGCTAAACAACCTAGTATATTAATTGATTCAAACAAGTAAACACCAATAAAAATCCAAATGTATTTAAATCCCTCGGCCAAAGTTGCCATTATTCTGGGTTTGCAATTCGTACAAATGTTAACTGTTTTAATTCATAAATAATGAGAATTTCTAATCACCTCATGTTAATCAGGCTCCTCTTGTTGTTACCAGGACTATTTTTCATGCAATAACCTTGAAATTAACTTTTGTTTCTTTCTTAATAACTATATTCATTTTGAAAAAAATGCCTGTGGACCATTAATTACATGAATTCATTCAATTTAACAAACAATTCAGTCCTTGATTTTGAATTGCATTTCTTATTGATATTATTTGTTGAATTCAAAATTAGAGAGTTGCTCCTATCATTTTTGGTTAACAAGCCTCTTCTTTTGATTCCAAACACACTTTTTGATACATTGATCATGAAATATAACACATGTGGCTAAACAACCTAGTATATTAATTGATTCAAACAAGTATAAACACTAATAAAAATCCAAATCCATTTAAATCCATTGGCAAAAGGTGCCATTCATCAGTGTTTGCATTTCGTACAAATGTTAACTGGTTTAATTCCTAAATAATGAGAATTTCTAATCACCTCATGTTAATCAGGCTCCACTTGTTGTTACCAGGACTATTTTTCATGCAATAACCTTGAAATTAACTTTTGTTTCTTTCTTAATAACTATATTCATTTTGAAACAAATGCCTGTGGACCATCAATTACATGAATTCATTCAATTTAACAAACAATTCAGTCCTTGATTTTGAATTGCATTTCTTATTGATATTATTTGTTGAATTCAAAATTAGAGAGTTGCTCCTATCATTTTTGGTTAACGAGCCTCTTCTTTTGATTCCAAAAACACTTTTTGATACATTGATCATGAAATATAACACATGTGGCTAAACAACCTAGTATATTAATTGATTCAAACAAGTATAAACACTAATAAAAATCCAAATCCATTTAAATCCATTTGCTAAAGGTGCCATTCATCAGTGTTTGCATTTCGTACAAATGTTAACTGGTTTAATTCCTAAATAATGAGAATTTCTAATCACCTCATGTTAATCAGGCTCCTCTTGTTGTTACCAGGACTATTTTTCATGCAATAACCTTGAAATTAACTTTTGTTTCTTTCTTAATAACTATATTCATTTTGAAAAAAATGCCTGTGGACCATCAATTACATGAATTCATTCAATTTAACAAACAATTCAGTCCTTGATTTTAAATTGCATTTCTTATTGATATTATTTGTTGAATTCAAAATTAGAGAGTTGCTCCTATCATTTTTTGTTAACAAGCCTCTTCTTTTGATTCCAAACACACTTTTTGATACATTGATCATGAAATATAACACATGTCGCTAAACAACCTAGTAAATTAATTGATTCAAACAAGTATAAACACTAATAAAAATCCACATCCATTTAAATCCATTGGCAAAAGGTGTCATTCATCAGGGTTCGCAGTTCGTACAAATGTTAACTGGTTTAATTCCTAAATAATGAGAATTTCTAATCACCTCATGGTAATTAGTCTCCTCTTGTTGTTACCAGGACTATTTTTCATGCAATAACCTTGAAATTAACATTTGTTTCTCTCTTAATAACTATATTCATTTTGAAAAAAATGCCCATGGAACATCAATTACATGAATTCATTCAATTTAACATACAATTCAGTCCTTGATTTTGAATTGCATTTCTTATTGATATTATTTGTTGAATTCAAAATTAAAGAGTTGCTCCCATCAATTTTGGTTAACAAGCCTCTTCTTTTGATTCCAAACACACCTTTTGATACATTGATCATGAAGTATAACACGTGTGGCTAAACAACCTAGTATATTAATTGATTCAAACAAGTATAAACACCAATAAAAATCTAAATCTATTTAAATCCATCGGCCAAAGGTGCCATTATTCTGGGTTTGCATTTCGTACAAATGTTAACTGGTTTAATTCCTAAATAATGAGAATTTCTAATCACCTCATGTTAATCAGGCTCCTCTTGTTGTTACCAGGACTATTTTTCATGGAATAACTTTGAAATTCACTTTTGTTTCTTTCATAATAACTATATTCATTTTGAAAAAAATGCCTGTCAATCATCAATGACATGAATTCATCCAATTTAACAAACAATTCAGCCCTTGATTTTGAATTGCTTTTCTTATTGATATTATTTGTTGAATTCAAAATTGGAGAGTTGCTCCCATCATTTTTGGTTAACAAGCCTGTTCTTTTGATTCCAAACACACTTTTTGATTCATTGATCATGAAATATAACACATGTGGCTAAACAACCTAGTATATTAATTGATTCAAACAAGTATAAACACCAATAAAAATCCATATCCATTTAAATCCATTGGCAAAAGGTTCCATTCATGAGGGTTTGCAGTTGGTACAAATGTTAAATGGTTTCATTCCTAAATAATGAGTTTCTAATCACCTAATGTTAATTAGGCTCCTCTTGTTGTTACCAGGACTATTTTTCATGCAATAACCTTGAAATTAACATTTGTTTCTTTCTTAATAACTATATTCATTTTGAAAAAAATGCCCGTGGACCATCAATTACATGAATTCATTCAATTTGACATACAATTCAGTCCTTGATTTTGAATTGCATTTCTTATTGATATTATTTGTTGAATTCAAAATTAAAGAGTTGATCCCATCAATTTTGGTTAACAAGCCTCTTCTTTTGATTCCAAATACACTTTTTGATACATTGATCATGAAGTATAACACATATGGCTAAACAACCTAGTATATTAATTGATTCAAACAAGTATAAACACTAACAAAAATCCACATCCATTTAAATCCATTGGCAAAATGTGCCATTCATCAGGGTTTGCAGTTTGTACAAATGTTAACTGATTTAATTCCTAAATAATGAGAGTTTCTAATCACCTCATGTTAATTAGGCTCCTCTTGTTGTTACCAGGACTATTTTTCATGCAATAACCTTGAAATTAACATTTGTTTCTTTCTTAATAACTATATTCATTTTGAAAAAAATGCCCGTGGACCATCAATTACATGAATTCATTCAATTTAACATACAATTCAGTCCTTGATTTTGAATTGCATGTCTTATTGATATTATTTGTTGAATTCAAAATTAAAGAGTTGATCCCATCAATTTTGGTTAACAAGCCTCTTCTTTTTGATTCCAAACACAATTTTTGATACATTGATCATGAAGTATAACACATGTGGCTAAACAACCTAGTATATTAATTGATTCAAACAAGTATAAACACCAATAAAAAACCAAATCTATTTAAATCCATCGGCCAAAGGTGCCATTATTCTGGGTTTGCATTTCGTACAAATGTTAACTGGTTTAGTTCCCAAATAATGAGAATTTCTAATCACCTCATGTTAATCAGGCTCCTCTTGTTGTTACCAGGACTATTTTTCATGCAATAACCTTGAAATTAACTTTTGTTTCTTTCTTAATAACTATATTCATTTTGAAACAAATGCCTATGGACCATCAATTACATGAATTCATTCAATTTAACAAACAATTCAGTCCTTGATTTTTAATTGCATTTCTTATTGATATTATTTGTTGAATTCAAAATTAGAGAGTTGCTCCTATCATTTTTGGTTAACGAGCCTCTTCTTTTGATTCCAAACACACTTTTTGATACATTGATCATGAAATATAACACATGTGACTAAACAACCTAGTATATTAATTGATTCAAACAAGTATAAACACTAATAAAAATCCACATCCATTTAAATCCATTGGCAAAAGGTGTCATTCATCAGGGTTCGCAGTTCGTACAAATGTTAACTGGTTTAATTCCTAAATAATGAGAATTTCTAATCACCTCATGGTAATTAGGCTCCTCTTGTTGTTACCAGGACTATTTTTCATGCAATAACCTTGAAATTAACATTTGTTTCTTTCTTAATAACTATATTCATTTTGAAAAAAATGCCTGTGGACCATCAATTACATGAATTCATTCAATTTAACATACAATTCAGTCCTTGATTTTGAATTGCATGTCTTATTGATATTATTTGTTGAATTCAAAATTAAAGAGTTGCCCCCATCAATTTTGGTTAACAAGCCTCTTCTTTTGATTCCAAACACACTTTTTGATACATTGATCATGAAGTATAACACATGTGGCTAAACAACCTAGTATATTAATTAATTCAAACAAGTATAAACACTAATAAAAATCCAAATCCATTTAAATCCATTGGCAAAAGGTTCCATTCATCATGGTTTGCATTTCGTACAAATGTTAACTGGTTTAATTACAAAATAATGACAATTTCTTACCGCCTAATGTTAATCAGGCTCCTCTCGTTGTTACCAGCACTATTTTTCATACAGTAACCTTGAAATTAACTTTTGTTTCTTTCTTAATAACTATATTCATTTTGAAAAAAATGCCTATGGAACATCAATTACAGGAATTCATTCAATTTAACAAACAATTCAGTCCTTGATTTTGAATTGCATTTCTTATTGATATTATTTGTTGAATTCAAAATTAGAGAGTTGCTCCTATCATTTTTGGTTAACAAGCCTCTTCTTTTGATTCCAAACACACTTTTTGGTACATTGATCATGAAGTATAACACATGTGGCTAAACAACCTAGTATATTAATTGATTCAAACAAGTATAAACACCAATAGAAATCCAAATCTATTTAAATCCCTCGGCCAAAGGTGCCATTATTCTGGGTTTGCATTTCGTACAAATGGTAACTGGTTTAATTCCTAAATAATGAGAATTTCTAATCACCTCATGTTAATCAGGCTCCTCTTGTTGTTACCAGGACTATTTTTCATGCAATAACCTTGAAATTAACTTTTGTTTCTTTCTTAATAACTATATTCATTTTGAAAAAAATACCTATGGACCATCAATTACATGAATTCATTCAATTTAACAAACAATTCAGTCCTTGATTTTGAATAGCATTTCTTGTTGATATTATTTGTTGAATTCAAAATTAGAGAGTTGCTCCTATTATTTTTTGTTAACAAGCCTCTTCTTTTGATTCCAAACACACTTTTTGATACATTGATCATGAAATATAACACATGTGGCAAAACAACCTAGTATATTAATTGATTCAAACAAGTATCAACACTAATAAAAATCCACATCCATTTAAATCCATTGGCAAAAGGTGTCATTCATCAGGGTTTGCAGTTCGTACAAATGTTAACTGGTTTAGGTCCTAACTAATGAGAATTTCTAATCACCTCATGATAATTAGGCTGCTCTTGTTGTTACCAGGACTATTTTTCATGCAATAACCTTGAAATTAAAATTTGTTTATTTCTTAATAACTATATTCATTTTGAAAAAAATGCCCGTGGACCATCAATTACATGAATTCGTTCAATTTAACATACAATTCAGTCCTTGATTTTGAATTGCATTTCTTATTGATATTATTTGTTGCATTCAAAATTAAAGAGTTGATCCCATCAATTTTGGTTAACAAGCCTCTTCTTTTTATTCCAAATACACTTTTTGATACATTGATCATGAAGTATAACACATGTGGCTAAACAACCTAGTATATTAATTGATTGAAACAAGTATAAACACTAATAAAAATCCACATCCATTTAAAGCCATTGGCAAAAGGTGCCATTCATCAGGGTTTGCAGTTCGTACAAATGTTAACTGGTTTAATTCCTAAATAATGAGAATTTCTAATCACCTCATGTTAATGAGGCTCGTCTTGTTGTTACCAGGACTATTTTTCATACAATAACCTTGAAATTAACTTTTTTTTCTTTCTTAATAACTATATTCATTTTGAAAAAAATGCCTATGGAACATCAATTACATGAATTCATTCAATTTAACAAACAATTCAGTCCTTGATTTTGAATTGCATTTCTTATTGATATTATTTGTTGAATTCAAAATTAGAGAGTTGCTCCTATCATTTTTGGTTAACGAGCATCTTCTTTTGATTCCAAACACACTTTTTGATACTTTCACCATGAAATATAACACATGTGGCTAAACAACCTAGTATATTCATTGATTCAAACAAGTATAAATACCAATCAAAATCCAAATCTATTTAAATCCCTCGGCCAAAGGTGCCATTATTCTGGGTTTGCAATTCGTACAAATGTTAACTGTTTTAATTCCTAAATAATGAGAATTTCTAATCACCTCATGTTAATCAGGCTCCTCTTGTTGTTACCAGGACTATTTTTCATCCAATAACCTTGAAATTAACTTTTGTTTCTTTCTTAATAACTATATTCATTTTGAAAAAAATGCCTGTGGACCAGTAATTACATGAATTCATTCAATTTAACAAACAATTCAGTCCTTGATTTTGAATTGCATTTCTTATTGATATTATTTGTTGAATTCAAAATTAGAGAGTTGCTCCTATCATTTTTGGTTAACAAGCCTCTTCTTTTGATTCCAAACACACTTTTTGATACATTGATCATGAAATATAACACATGTAGCTAAACAACCTAGTATATTAATTGATTCAAACAAGTATAAACACTAATAAAAATCCAAATCCATTTAAATCCATTGGCAAAAGGTGCCATTCATCAGTGTTTGCATTTCGTACAAATGTTAACTGCTTTAATTCCTAAATAATGAGAATTTCTAATCACCTCATGTTAATCAGGCTCCACTTGTTGTTACCAGGACTATTTTTCATGCAATAACCTTGAAATTAACTTTTGTTTCTTTCTTAATAACTATATTCATTTTGAAACAAATGCCTGTGGACCATCAATTACATGAATTCATTCAATTTAACAAACAATTCAGTCCTTGATTTTGAATTGCATTTCTTATTGATATTATTTGTTGAATTCAAAATTAGAGAGTTGCTCCTATCATTTTTGGTTAACGAGCCTCTTCTTTTGATTCCAAACACACTTTTTGATACATTGATCATGAAATATAACACATGTGGCTAAACAACCTAGTATATTAATTGATTCAAACAAGTATAAACACTAATAAAAATCCACATCCATTTAAATCCATTGGCAAAAGGTGTCATTCATCAGGGTTCGCAGTTCGTACAAATGTTAACTGGTTTAATTCCTAAATAATGAGAATTTCTAATCACCTCATGGTAATTAGGCTCCTCTTGTTGTTACCAGGACTATTTTTCATGCAATAACCTTGAAATTAACATTTGTTTGTTTCTAAATAACTATATTCATTTTGAAAAAAATGCCCGTGGACCATCAATTACATGAATTCATTCAATTTAGCATACAATTCAGTCCTTGATTTTGAATTGCATGTCTTATTGATATTATTTGTTGAATTCAAAATTAAAGAGTTGCCCCCATCAATTTTGGTTAACAAGCCTCTTCTTTTGATTCCAAACACACTGTTTGATACATGAAATATAACACATGTGGCTAAACAACCTAGTATATTACTTGATTCAAACAAGTATAAACACCAATAAAAATCAAAATCTATTTAAATCCATCGGCCAAAGGTGCCATTATACAAGGTTTGCATTTTGTACAAATGTTAACTGGTTTAATTCCTAAATAGCGAGAATTTCTAATCACCTCATGTTAATTAGGCTCCTCTTGTTGTTACCAAGACTATTTTTCATGCAATAACCTTGAAATTAGCTTTTTTTATTTCCTAATAACTATATTCATTTTGAAAAAAATGCACGTGGACCATCAATTACATGAATTCATTCAATTTAACAAACAATTCAGTCCTTGATTTTGAATTGCATTTCTTATTGATATTATTTGTTGAATTCAAAATCAGAGAGTTTCTCCCATCATTTCTAGTTAGCATGTTTCCTCTTTTCATTTCAAACACACTATTTAACACATTGATCATGAAATATAACACATGTAGCTAGACAACCTAGTATATTAATTGATTCAAACAAGTATAAACACTAGTAAAAATCCAAATCTATTTAAATCCATCGGCCAATGGTGCCATTCATCATGGTTTGCTTTTAGTACAAATGTTAACTGGTTTAATTCCTAAATAATGACAATTTCTAATCACCTAATGTTAATTAGGCTCTTCTTGTTGTTACCAGGACTATTTTTCATGCAATAACCGTGAAATTAACTTTTGTTTCTTTCTTAATAACTATATTCATTTTGAAAAAAATACCCGTGGACCATCAATTACATGAATTCATTCAATTTAACAAACAATTCAGTCCTTGATTTTGAATTGCATTTCTTATTGATATTATTTGTTGAATTCAAAATTAGAGAGTTGCTCCCATCATTTTTTGGTTAACAAGCCTCTTCTTTTGATTGCAAACACACTGTTTGACGCAATGATCATGAAATATAACACATGTGGCTAAACAACCTAGTATATTAATTGATTCAAATAAGTATAAAAACCAATAAAAATTCAAATCTATTTAAATCCACAGGTAAAAGGTCCCATTCATCAGGGTTTGCATTTCGTACAAATGTTAACTAGTGTAATTCCTAAATAATGACAATGTCTAATCACCTAATGTTAATTAGGCTCCTCTTGTTGTTAGCAGGACTATTTTTCATGCAATAACCTTGAAATTAACTTTTGTTTCTTTCTCAATAACTATATTCATTTTGAAAAAAATGCCCGTGGACCATCAATTTCATGAATTCATTCAATTTAACAAACAATTGAGTCCTTGATTTTGAATTGCATTTCTTATTGATATTATTTGTTGAATTCAAAATTAGAGAGTTGCTCCCATCAGTTTTGGTTAACAAGCCTCTTCTTTTGATTGCAAACACACTGTTTGACGCATTGATCATGAAATATAACACATGTGGCTAAACAACCTAGTATATTAATTGATTCAAATAAGTATAAAAACCAATAAAAATCCAAATCTATTTAAATCCACAGCCAAAAAGTGCCATTCATCAGGGTTTGCATTTCGTACAAATGTTAACTAGTTTAATTCCTAAATAATGACAATTTCTAATCACCTAATGTTAATTATGCTCCTCTTGTTGTTACCAGGACTATTTTTCATGTAATAACCTTGAAATTAACTTTTGTTTCTTTCTTAATAACTATATTCATTTTGAAAAAAATGCCCGTGGACCATCAATTTCATGAATTCATTCAATTTAACAAACAATTTAGTCCTTGATTTTGAATTGCATTTCTTATTGATATTATTTGTTGAATTCAAAATTAGAGAGTTGCTCCCATCATTTTTTGGTTAACAAGCCTCTTCTTTTGATTGCAAACACACTGTTTGACGCATTGATCATGAAATATAACACATGTGGCTAAACAACCTAGTATATTAATTGATTCAAATAAGTATAAAAACCAATAAAAATCCAAATCTATTGAAATCCACAGCCAAAAGGTGCCATTCATCAGGGTTTGCATTTCGTACAAATGTTAACTAGTTTACTTCCTAAATAATGACAATTTCTAATCACCTAATGTTAATTATGCTCCTCTTGTTGTTACCAGGACTATTTTTCATGCAAAAACCTTGAAATTAACTTTTGTTTCTTTCTTAGTAACTATATTCATTTTGAAAAAAATGCCCGTGGACCATCAATTACATGAATTCATTCAATTTAACAAACAATTCTGTCCTTGATTTTGAATTGCATTTCTTATTGATATTATTTGTTGAATTCAAAATTAGAGAGTTGCTCCCATCATTTTTTGGTTAACAAGCCTCTTCTTTTGATTGCAAACACACTGTTTGACGCATTGATCATGAAATATAACACATGTGGCTAAACAACCTAGTATATTAATTGATTCAAATAAGTATAAAAACCAATAAAAATCGAAACCTATTTAAGTCCACAGGCAAAAGGTGCCATTCATCAGGGTTTGCATTTCGTACAAATGTGAATTAGTTTAATTCCTAAATAATGACAATTTCTAATCATCTAATGTTAATTATGCTCCTTTTGTTGTTACCAGAACTATTTTTCATGCAATAACCTTGAAATTAACTTTTGTTTCTTTCTTAATAACTATATTCATTTTGAAAAAAATGCTCGCGGACCATCAATTACATGGATTCATTCAATTTAACAAACAATTCAGTCCGTGATTTTGAATTGCATTTCTTATTGATATTATTTGTCGAATTCAAAATTAGAGAGTTTCTCCGATCATTTCTAGTTAGCAAGTTTCCTCTTTTGATTCCAAACACACTGTTTGATACATTTATCATGAAATACAACACATGTGCCTAAACAACCTAGTATATTAATTGATTCAAAGAAGTATAAACACCAATAAAAATCAAAATCTATTTAAATCCATCGGCCAAAGGTGCCATTATTCAAGGTTTGCATTTTGTACAAAAGTTAACTTGTTTAATTCCTAAATAATGAGAATTTCTAATCACCTCATGTGAATTAGGCTCCTCTTGTTGTTACCAGGACTATTTTTCATGCAATAACCTTGAAATTAGCTTTTGTTCTTTCCTAATAACTATATTCATTTTGAAAAAAATGCACGTGGACCATCAATTACATGAATTCATTCAATTTAACAAACAATTCAGTCCTCGATTTTGAATTGCATTTCTTATTGATATTATTTGTTGAATTCAAAATCATAGAGTTTCTCCCATCATTTCTAGTTAGCAAGTTTCCTCTTTTCATTTCAAACACACTATTTGACACATTGATCATGAAATATAACACATGTGGCTAGACAACCTAGTATATTAATTGATTCAAACAAGTATAAACACTAGTAAAAATCCAAATCTATTTAAATCTAATGGCCAATGGTGCCATTCATCATAGTTTGCTTTTCGTACAAATGTTAACTGGTTTAATTCCTAAATAATGAAAATTTCTAATCACCTCATGTTAATTAGGCTCCTCTTGTTGTTACCAGGACTATTTTTCATGTAATAACCTTGAAATTAACATTTGTTTCTTTCTTAATAACTATATTCATTTTGAAAAAAATGCCCGTGGAGCATCAATTACATGAATTCATTCAATTTAACAAGCAATTCGGTCCTTGATTTTGAATTGCATTTCTTATTGATATTATTTGTTGAATTCAAAATTAGAGAGTTGCTCCCATCATTTTTTGGTTAACAAGCCTCTTCTTTTGACTGCAAACACACTATTTGACACATTGATCATGAAATATAACACATGTGGCTAAACAACCTAGTATATTAATTGATTGAAACAAGTATAAACACTAGTAAAAATCCAAATCTATCTAAATCCATCGGCCAATGGTGCCATTCATCATGGTTTGCTTTTCGTACAAATGTTAACTGGATAAATTCCTAAATAATGAAAATTTCTAATCACCTCATGTTAATTAGTCTCCTCTTGTTGTTACCAGGACTATTTTTCATGTAATAACATTGAAATTAACTTTCGTTTCTTTCTTAATAACTATATTCATTTTGAAAAAAATGCACGTGGACCATCAATTACATGAATTCATTCAATTTAACAAACAATTCAGTCCTTGATTTTGAATTGCATTTCTTATTGATATTATTTGTTGAATTCGAAATTAGAGAGTTGCTCCCATCATTTTTTGGTTAACAAGCCTCTTCTTTTGATTGCAAACACACTATTTGATACGTTGATCATGAAATATAACACATGTGGCTAAACAACCTAGTATATTAATTGATTCAAACAAGTATAAAAACCACTAAAAATCAAAATCTATTTAAATCCATCGGCCAAAGGTGCCATTATTCAAGGTTTGCATTTTGTACAAATGTTAACTGGTTTAATTCCTAAATAATGAGAATTTCTAATCACCTCATGTGAATTAGGCTCCTTTGATTGTTACCAGGACTATTTTTCATGCAATAACCTTGAAATTAACTTTTGTTTCTTTCTTAATAACTATATTCATTTTGAAGAAAATGCCGGTGGACCATCAATTACATGAATTCATTCAATTTAACAAACAATTCATTCCTTGATTTTGAATTGCATTTCTTATTGATATTATTTGTTGAATTCAAAATTAGAGAGTTGCTCCCATCATTTTTTGGTTAACAAGCCTCTTCTTTTGATTGCAAACACACTGTTTGACGCATTGATCATGAAATATAACACATGTGGCTAAACAACCTAGTATATTAATTGATTCAAATAAGTATAAAAACCAATAAAAATCCAAATCTATTTAAATCCACAGGCAAAATGTGCCATTCATCAGGGTTTGCATTTCGTACAAATGTTAACTCGTTTAATTCCTAAATAATGACAATTTCTAATCACCTAATGTTAATTATGATCCTCTTGTTGTTACCAGGACTATTTTTCATGCAATAACCTTGAAATTAACTTTTGTTTCTTTCTTAATAACTATATTCATTTTGAAGAAAATGCCGGTGGACCATCAATCACATGAAGTCATTCAATTTAACAAACAATTCAGTCCTTGATTTTGAATTGCATTTCTTATTGATATTATTTGCTGAATTCAAAATTAGAGATTTGCTCCCATCATTTTTTGGTTAACAAGCCTCTTCTTTTGATTGCAAACACACTATTTGATACGTTGATCATGAAATATAACACATGTGGCTAAACAACCTAGTATATTAATTGATTGAAACAAGTATAAACACTAGTAAAAATCCAAATCTATTTAAATCCATCGGCCAATGGTGCCATTCATCATGGTTTGCTTTTCGTACAAATGTTAACTGGATAAATTCCTAAATAATGAAAATTTCTAATCACCTCATGTTAATTAGTCTCCTCTTGTTGTTACCAGGACTATTTTTCATGTAATAACATTGAAATTAACTTTCGTTTCTTTCTTAATAACTATATTCATTTTGAAAAAAATGCCCGTGGACCATCAATTACATGAATTCATTCAATTTAACAAACAATTCAGTCCTTGATTTTGAATTGCATTTCTTATTGATATTATTTGCTGAATTCAAAATTAGAGATTTGCTCCCATCATTTTTTGGTTAACAAGCCTCTTCTTTTGATTGCAAACACACTGTTTGACGCATTGATCATGAAATATAACACATGTGGCTAAACAACCTAGTATATTAATTGATTCAAATAAGTATAAAAACCAATAAAAATCGAAATCTATTTAAATCCACAGGCAAAATGTGACATTCATCAGGGTTTGCATTTCGTACAAATGTTAACTCGTTTAATTCCTAAATAATGACAATTTCTAATCACCTAATGTTAATTATGATCCTCTTGTTGTTACCAGGACTATTTTTCATGCAATAACCTTGAAATTAACTTTTGTTTCTTTCTCAATAACTATATTCATTTTGAAAAAAATGCCCGTGGAGCATCAATTACATGAATTCATTCAATTTAACAAGCAATTCGGTCCTTGATTTTGAATTGCATTTCTTATTGATATTATTTGTTGAATTCAAAATTAGAGAGTTGCTCCCATCATTTTTTGGTTAACAAGCCTCTTCTTTTGACTGCAAACACACTATTTGACACATTGATCATGAAATATAACACGTGTGGCTAAACAACCTAGTATATTAATTGATTGAAACAAGTATAAACACTAGTAAAAATCCAAATCTATTTAAATCCATCGGCCAATGGTGCCATTCATCATGGTTTGCTTTTCGTACAAATGTTAACTGGTTTAATTCCTAAATAATGAAAATTTCTAATCACCTCATGTTAATTAGTCTCCTCTTGTTGTTACCAGGACTATTTTTCATGTAATAACCTTGAAATTAACTTTTGTTTCTTTCTTAATAACTATATTCATTTTGAAAAAAATGCCCGTGGACCATCAATTACATGAATTCATTCAATTTAACAAACAATTCAGTCCTTGATTTTGAATTGCATTTCTTATTGATATTATTTGCTGAATTCAAAATTAGAGATTTGCTCCCATCATTTTTTGGTTAACACGCCTTATCTTTTGATTGCAAACACACTGTTTGACGTATTGATCATGAAATATAATACATGAGGCTAAACACCCTAGTATATTAATTGATTCAAATAAGTATCAAAACCAATGAAAATCGAAATCTATTTAAATCCACAGGCAAAAGGTTCCATTCATCAGGGTTTGCATTTCGTACAAATGTTAACTAGTTTAATTCCTAAATAATGACAATTTCTAATCACCTAATGTTAATTAGGCTCCTCTTGTTGTTACCAGAACTATTTTTCATGCAATAACCTTGAAATTAACTTTTGTTTCTTTCTTAACAACTATATTCATTTTGAAAAAAATGCTCGTGGAACATCAATTACATGAATTCATTCAATTTAACAAACAATTCAGCCCTTGATTTTGAATTGCATTTCTTATTGACATTATTTGTTGAATTCAAAATCAGAGAGTTGCTCCCATCATTTTTTAGTTAGCAAGTTTCCTCTTTTTTGATTTCAAACACACTATTTGACACATTGATCATGAAATATAACACATGTGGCTAAACAACCTAGTATATTAATTGATTCAAACAAGTGCAAATACCAATAAAAATCAAAATCTATTTAAATCCATCGGCCAAAGGTGCCATTATTCAAGGTTTGTATTTTGTACAAATGTTAACTGTTTTAATTCCTAAATAATGAGAATTTCCAATCACCTCATGTTAATTATGCTCCTCTTGTTGTTACCAGGACTATTTTTCATGCAATAACCTTGAAATTAACTTTTGTTTCTTTCTTAATAACTATATTCATTTTGAAAAAAATGCCCGTGGACGATCAATTACATGAATTCATTCAATTTAATAAACAATTCAGTCATTGATTTTGAATTGCATTTCTTATTGATGTTATTTGTTGAATTCAAAATTAGAGAGTTGCTCCCATCATTTTTTGGTTAACAAGCCATTTCTTTTGATTCCAAACACACTGTTTGACGCATTGATCATGAAATATAACATATGTGGCTAAACAACCTAGTATATTAATTGATTGAAAAAAGTATAAACACTAATAAAAATCCAAATCTATTTAAATCCATCAGCCAATGGTGCCATTCATCATGGTTTGCATTTCGTACAAATGTTATCTAGTTTAATTCCTAAATAATGAGAATTTCTAATCACCTCATGTTAATTAGGCTTCTCTTGTTGTTACCAGGACTATTTTTCATGTAATAACCTTGAAATTAACTTTTGTTTCTTTCTTAATAACTATATTCATTTTGAAAAAAAATGCCCGTGGACCATCAATTACATGAATTCATTCAATTTAACAAACAATTCAGTCCTTGATTTTGAATTGCATTTCTTATTGATATTATTTGCTGAATTCAAAATTAGAGATTTGCTCCCATCATTTTTTGGTTAACAAGCCTCTTCTTTTGATTGCAAACTGACTGTTTGACGCATTGATCATGAAATATAACACATGAGGCTAAACACCCTAGTATATTAATTGATTCAAATAAGTATCAAAACCAATGAAAATCGAAATCTATTTAAATCCACAGGCAAAAGGTTCCATTCATCAGGGTTTGCATTTCGTACAAATGTTAACTAGTTTAATTCCTAAATAATGACAATTTCTAATCACCTAATGTTAATTAGGCTCCTCTTGTTGTTACCAGGACTATTTTTCATGCAATAACCTTGAAATTAACTTTTGTTTCTTTCTTAATAACTATATTCATTTTGAAAAAAATGCTCGTGGACCATCAATTTCATGAATTCATTCAATTTAACAAACAATTTAGTCCTTGATTTTGAATTGCATTTCTTATTGATATTATTTGTTGAATTCAAAATTAGAGAGTTGCTCCCATCATTTTTTGGTTAACAAGCTTCTTCTTTTGATTGCAAACACACTGTTTGATGCATTGATCATGAAATATAACACATGAGGCTAAACACCCTAGTATATTAATTGATTCAAATAAGTATCAAAACCAATGAAAATCCAAATCTATTTAAATCCACAGGCAAAAGGTTCCTTCCATCAGGGTTTGCATTTCGTACAAATGTTAACTAGTTTAATTCCTAAATAATGACAATTTCTAATCACCTAATGTTAATTAGGCTCCTCTTGTTGTTACCAGCACTATTTTTCATGCAATAACCTTGAAATTAACTTTTGTTTCTTTCTTAATAACTATATTCATTTTGAAAAAAATGCCCGTGGACCAGCAATTACATGGATTCATTCAATTTAACAAACAATTCAGTCCTTGATTTTGAATTGCATTTCTTATTGATATTATTTGTTGAATTCAAAATTAGAGAGTTTCTCCGATCATTTCTAGTTAGCAAGTTTCCTCTTTTGATTCCAAACACACTGTTTGATACATGAAATATAACACATGTGGCTAAACAACCTAGTATATTACTTGATTCAAACAAGTATAAACACCAATAAAAATCAAAATCTATTTAAATCCAAGTATAAACAAGTATATTACATGAATTCATTCATGTAATTGATGGTCCACGGGCATTTTTTTCAAAATGAATATAGTTATTAAGAAAGAAACAAATGTTAATTTCAAGGTTATTGCATGAAAAATAGTCCTGGTCACAACAAGAGGAGCCTAATTAACATTAGGTGATTAGAAACTCATTATTTAGGAATGAAACCATTTAACATTTGTACCAACTGCAAACCCTCATGAATGGAACCTTTTGCCAATGGATTTAAATGGATATGGATTTTTATTGGTGTTTATACTTGTTTGAATCAATTAATATACTAGGTTGTTTAGCCACATGTGTTATATTTCAAGATCAATGAATCAAAAAGTGTGTTTGTAATCAAAAGAAGAGGCTTGTTAACCAAAAATGATGGGAGCAACTCTCCAATTTTGAATTCAACAAATAATATCAATAAGAAAAGCAATTCAAAATCAAGGACTGAATTGTTTGTTAAATTGGATGAATTCATGTCATTGATGATTGACGGGCATTTTTTTCAAAATGAATATAGTTATTATGAAAGAAACAAAAGTTAATTTCAAAGTTATTCCATGAAAAATAGTCCTGATAACAACAAGAGGAGCCTGATTAACATGAGGTGATTAGAAATTCTCATTATTTAGGAATTAAACCAGTTAACATTTGTACGAAATGCAAACCCAGAATAATGGCACCTTTGGCCGATGGATTTAAATAGATTTAGATTTTTATTGGTGTTTATACTTGTTTGACTCAATTAATATACTAGGTTGTTTAGCCACACGTGTTATACTTCATGATCAATGTATCAAAAGGTGTGTTTTGGAATCAAAGGAAGAGGCTTGTTAACCAAAATTGATGGGAGCAACTCTTTAATTTTGAATTCAACAAATAATATCAATAAGAAATGCAATTCAAAATCAAGGACTGAATTGTATGTTAAATTGAATGAATTCATGTAATTGATGGTCCACGGGCATTTTTTTCAAAATGAATATAGTTATTAAGAAAGAAACAAAAGTTAATTTCAAGGTTATTGCATGAAAAATAGTCTTGGTAACAACAAGAGGAGCCTGATTAACATGAGGTGATTAGAAATTCTCATTATTTGGGAACTAAACCAGTTAACATTTGTACGAAATGCAAACCCAGAATAATGGCACCTTTGGCCGATGGATTTAAATAGATTTGGTTTTTTATTGGTGTTTATACTTTTTTGAATCAATTAATATACTAGGTTGTTTAGCCACATGTGTTATATACTTCATGATCAATGTATCAAAAAGTGTGTTTGGAATCAAAAGAAGAGGCTTGTTAACCAAAATTGATGGGGGGCAACTCTTTAATTTTGAATTCAACAAATAATATCAATAAGACATGCAATTCAAAATCAAGGACTGAATTGTATGTTAAATTGAATGAATTCATGTAATTGATGGTCCACGGGCATTTTTTTCAAAATGAATATAGTTATTTAGAAAGAAACAAATGTTAATTTCAAGGTTATTGCATGAAAAATAGTCCTGGTAACAACAAGAGGAGCCTAATTACCATGAGGTGATTAGAAATTCTCATTATTTAGGAATTAAAACCAGTTAACATTTGTACGAACTGCGAACCCTGATGAATGACACCTTTTGCCAATGGATTTAAATGGATGTGGATTTTTATTAGTGTTTATACTTGTTTGAATCAATTAATATACTAGGTTGTTTAGCGACATGTGTTATATTTCATGATCAATGTATCAAAAAGTGTGTTTGGAATCAAAAGAAGAGGCTTGTTAACAAAAAATGATAGGAGCAACTCTCTAATTTTGAATTCAACAAATAATATCAATAAGAAATGCAATTTAAAATCATGGACTGAATTGTTTGTTAAATTGAATGAATTCATGTAATTGATGGTCCACAGGCATTTTTTTTCAAAATGAATATAGTTATTAAGAAAGAAACAAAAGTTAATTTCAAGGTTATTGCATGAAAAATAGTCCTGGTAACAACAAGAGGAGCCTGATTAACATGAGGTGATTAGAAATTCTCATTATTTAGGAATTAAACCAGTTAACATTTGTACGAAATGCAAACACTGATGAATGGCACCTTTAGCCAATGGATTTAAATGGATTTGGATTTTTTTATTAGTGTTTATACATGTTTGAATCAATTAATATACTAGGTTGTTTAGCCACATGTGTTATATTTCATGATCAATGTATCAAAAAGTGTGTTTGGAATCAAAAGAAGAGGCTCGTTAACCAAAAATGATAGGAGCAACTCTCTAATTTTGAATTCAACAAATAATATCAATAAGAAATGCAATTTAAAATCATGGACTGAATTGTTTGTTAAATTGAATGAATTCATGTAATTGATGGTCCACAGGCATTTTTTTCAAAATGAATATAGTTATTAAGAAAGAAACAAAAGTTAATTTCAAGGTTATTGCATGAAAAATAGTCCTGGTAACAACAAGAGGAGCCTGATTAACATGAGGTGATTAGAAATTCTCATTATTTAGGAATTAAACCAGTTAACATTTGTACGAAATGCAAACACTGATGAATGGCACCTTTAGCCAATGGATTTAAATGGATTTGGATTTTTATTAGTGTTTATACATGTTTGAATCAATTAATATACTAGGTTGTTTAGCCACATGTGTTATATTTCATGATCAATGTATCAAAAAGTGTGTTTGGAATCAAAAGAAGAGGCTCGTTAACCACAAATGATAGGAGCAACTCTCTAATTTTGAATTCAACAAATAATATCATTAAGAAATGCAATTAAAAATCAAGGACTGAATTGTTTGTTAAATTGAATGAATTCATGTAATTGATGGTCCACAGGCATTTGTTTCAAAATGAATATAGTTATTAAGAAAGAAACAAAAGTTAATTTCAAGGTTATTGGATGAAAAATAGTCCTGGTAACAACAAGAGGAGCCTGATTAACATGAGGTGATTAGAAATTCTCATTATTTAGGAATTAAAACAATTAACATTTGTACGAATTGCAAACCCAGAATAATGGCACCTTTGGCCGAGGGATTTAAATAGATTTGGATTTTGATTGGTATTTATACTTGTTTGAATCAATGAATATACTAGGTTGTTTAGCCACATGTGTTATATTTCATGGTGAAAGTATCAAAAAGTGTGTTTGGAATCAAAAGAAGATGCTCGTTAACCAAAAATGATAGGAGCAACTCTCTAATTTTGAATTCAACAAATAATATCAATAAGAAATGCAATTCAAAATCAAGGACTGAATTGTTTGTTAAATTGAATGAATTCATGTAATTGATGTTCCATAGGCATTTTTTTTTCAAAATGAATATAGTTATTAAAAGAAAGAAAAAAAAAGTTAATTTCAAGGTTATTGTATGAAAAATAGTCCTGGTAACAACAACAAGACGAGCCTCATTAACATGAGGTGATTAGAAATTCTCATTATTTAGGAATTAAACCAGTTAACATTTGTACGAACTGCAAACCCTGATGAATGGCACCTTTTGCCAATGGCTTTAAATGGATGTGGATTTTTTATTAGTGTTTATATACTTGTTTGAATCAATTAATATACTAGGTTGTTTAGCCACATGTGTTATACTTCATGATCAATGTATCAAAAAGTGTATTTGGAATCAAAAGAAGAGGCTTGTTAACCAAAATTGATGGGATCAACTCTTTAATTTTGAATGCAACAAATAATATCAATAAGAAATGCAATTCAAAATCAAGGACTGAATTGTATGTTAAATTGAACGAATTCATGTAATTGATGGTCCACGGGCATTTTTTTCAAAATGAATATAGTTATTAAGAAATAAACAAATGTTAATTTCAAGGTTATTGCATGAAAAATAGTCCTGGTAACAACAAGAGGAGCCTAATTATCATGAGGTGATTAGAAATTATCATTAGTTAGGACCTAAACCAGTTAACATTTGTACGAACTGCAAACCCTGATGAATGACACCTTTTGCCAATGGATTTAAATGGATGTGGATTTTTATTAGTGTTTATACTTGTTTGAATCAATTAATATACTAGGTTGTTTCGCCACATGTGTTATATTTCATGATCAATGTATCAAAAAGTGTGTTTGGAATCAAAAGAAGAGGCTTGTTAACAAAAAATAATAGGAGCAACTCTCTAATTTTGAATTCAACAAATAATATCAACAAGAAATGCTATTCAAAATCAAGGACTGAATTGTTTGTTAAATTGAATGAATTCATGTAATTGATGGTCCATAGGTATTTTTTTCAAAATGAATATAGTTATTAAGAAAGAAACAAAAGTTAATTTCAAGGTTATTGCATGAAAAATAGTCCTGGTAACAACAAGAGGAGCCTGATTAACATGAGGTGATTAGAAATTCTCATTATTTAGGAATTAAACCAGTTACCATTTGTACGAAATGCAAACCCAGAATAATGGCACCTTTGGCCGAGGGATTTAAATAGATTTGGATTTCTATTGGTGTTTATACTTGTTTGAATCAATTAATATACTAGGTTGTTTAGCCATATGTGTTATACTTCATGATCAATGTACCAAAAAGTGTGTTTGGAATCAAAAGAAGAGGCTTGTTAACCAAAAATGATAGGAGCAACTCTCTAATTTTGAATTCAACAAATAATATCAATAAGAAATGCAATTCAAAATCAAGGACTGAATTGTTTGTTTAAATTGAATGAATTCATGTAATTGATGTTCCATAGGCATTTTTTCAAAATGAATATAGTTATTAAGAAAGAAACAAAAGTTAATTTCAAGGTTACTGTATGAAAAAATAGTGCTGGTAACAACGAGAGGAGCCTGATTAACATTAGGCGGTAAGAAATTGTCATTATTTTGTAATTAAACCAGTTAACATTTGTACGAAATGCAAACCATGATGAATGGAACCTTTTGCCAATGGATTTAAATGGATTTGGATTTTTATTAGTGTTTATACTTGTTTGAATTAATTAATATACTAGGTTGTTTAGCCACATGTGTTATACTTCATGATCAATGTATCAAAAAGTGTGTTTGGAATCAAAAGAAGAGGCTTGTTAACCAAAATTGATGGGGGCAACTCTTTAATTTTGAATTCAACAAATAATATCAATAAGACATGCAATTCAAAATCAAGGACTGAATTGTATGTTAAATTGAATGAATTCATGTAATTGATGGTCCACGGGCATTTTTTTCAAAATGAATATAGTTATTAAGAAAGTAACAAATGTTAATTTCAAGGTTATTGCATGAAAAATAGTCCTGGTAACAACAAGAGGAGCCTAATTACCATGAGGTGATTAGAAATTCTCATTATTTAGGAATTAAACCAGTTAACATTTGTACGAACTGCGAACCCTGATGAATGACACCTTTTGCCAATGGATTTAAATGGATGTGGATTTTTATTAGTGTTTATACTTGTTTGAATCAATTAATATACTAGGTTGTTTAGCCACATGTGTTATATTTCATGATCAATGTATCAAAAAGTGTGTTTGGAATCAAAAGAAGAGGCTCGTTAACCAAAAATGATAGGAGCAACTCTCTAATTTTGAATTCAACAAATAATATCAATAAGAAATGCAATTAAAAATCAAGGACTGAATTGTTTGTTAAATTGAATGAATTCATGTAATTGATGGTCCATAGGCATTTGTTTCAAAATGAATATAGTTATTAAGAAAGAAACAAAAGTTAATTTCAAGGTTATTGCATGAAAAATAGTCCTGGTAACAACAGGAGGAGCCTGATTAACATGAGGTGATTAGAAATTCTCATTATTTGGGAACTAAACCAGTTAACATTTGTACGAAATGCAAACCCAGAATAATGGCACCTTTGGCCGATGGATTTAAATAGATTTGGTTTTTTATTGGTGTTTATACTTGTTTGAATCAATTAATATACTAGGTTGTTTAGCCACATGTGTTATACTTCATGATCAATGTATCAAAAATTGTGTTTGGAATCAAAAGAAGAGGCTTGTTAACCAAAATTGATGGGATCAACTCTTTAATTTTGAATTCAACAAATAATATCAATAAGACATGCAATTCAAAATCAAGGACTGAATTGTATGTTAAATTGAATGAATTCATGTAATTGATGGTCCACGGGCATGTTTTTCAAAATGAATATAGTTATTAAGAAAGAAACAAATGTTAATTTCAAGGTTATTGCATGAAAAATAGTCCTGGTGACAACAAGAGGAGCCTAATTAACATGAGGTGATTAGAAATTCTCATTATTTAGGAATTAAATCAGTTAACATTTGTACAAACTGCAAACCCTGATGAATGGCACATTTTGCCAATGGATTTAAATGGATGTGGATTTTTGTTAGTGTTTATACTTGTTTGAATCAATTAATATACTAGGTTGTTTAGCCATATGTGTTATACTTCATGATCAATGTATCAAAAAGTGTATTTGGAATCAAAAGAAGAGGCTTGTTAACCAAAATTGATGGGATCAACTCTTTAATTTTGAATTCAACAAATAATATCAATAAGAAATGCAATTCAAAATCAAGGACTGAATTGTATGTCAAATTGAATGAATTCATGTAATTGATGGTCCACGGGGCATTTTTTTTTTCAAAATGAATATAGTTATTAAGAAAGAAACAAATGTTAATTTCAAGGTTATTGCATGAAAAATAGTCCTGGTAACAACAAGAGGAGCCTAATTAACATTAGGTGATTAGAAACTCATTATTTAGGAATGAAACCATTTAACATTTGTACCAACTGCAAACCCTCATGAATGGAACCTTTTGCCAATGGATTTAAATGGATATGGATTTTTATTGGTGTTTATACTTGTTTGAATCAATTAATATACTAAGTTGTTTAGCCACATGTGTTATATTTCATGATCAATGAATCAAAAAGTGTGTTTGTAATCAAAAGAAGAGGCTTGTTAACCAAAAATGATGGGAGCAACTCTCCAATTTTGAATTCAACAAATAATATCAATAAGAAAAGCAATTCAAAATCAAGGACTGAATTGTTTGTTAAATTGGATGAATTCATGTCATTGATGATTGACGGGCATTTTTTTCAAAATGAATATAGTTATTATGAAAGAAACAAAAGTTAATTTCAAAGTTATTCCATGAAAAATAGTCCTGATAACAACAAGAGGAGCCTGATTAACATGAGGTGATTAGAAATTCTCATTATTTAGGAATTAAACCAGTTAACATTTGTACGAAATGCAAACCCAGAATAATCGCACCTTTGGCCGATGGATTTAAATAGATTTAGATTTTTATTGGTGGTTATACTTGTTTGACTCAATTAATATACTAGGTTGTTTAGCCACACGTGTTATACTTCATGATCAATGTATCAAAAGGTGTGTTTGGAATCAAAGGAAGAGGCTTGTTAACCAAAATTGATGGGAGCAACTCTTTAATTTTGAATTCAACAAATAATATCAATAAGAAATGCAATTCAAAATCAAGGACTGAATTGTATGTTAAATTGAATGAATTCATGTAATTGATGGTCCACGGGCATTTTTTTCAAAATGAATATAGTTATTAAGAAAGAAACAAATGTTAATTTCAAGGTTATTGCATGAAAAATAGTCCTGGTAACAACAAGAGGAGCCTGATTAACATGAGGTGATTAGAAATTCTCATTATTTGGGAACTAAACCAGTTAACATTTGTACGAAATGCAAACCCAGAATAATGGCACCTTTGGCCGATGGATTTAAATAGATTTGGTTTTTTATTGGTGTTTATACTTTTTTGAATCAATTAATATACTAGGTTGTTTAGCCACATGTGTTATACTTCATGATCAATGTATCAAAAAGTGTGTTTGGAATCAAAAGAAGAGGCTTGTTAACCAAAATTGATGGGGGCAACTCTTTAATTTTGAATTCAACAAATAATATCAATAAGACATGCAATTCAAAATCAAGGACTGAATTGTATGTTAAATTGAATGAATTCATGTAATTGATGGTCCACGGGCATTTTTTTCAAAATGAATATAGTTATTAAGAAAGAAACAAATGTTAATTTCAAGGTTATTGCATGAAAAATAGTCCTGGTAACAACAAGAGGAGCCTAATTACCATGAGGTGATTAGAAATTCTCATTATTTAGGAATTAAACCAGTTAACATTTGTACGAACTGCGAACCCTGATGAATGACACCTTTTGCCAATGGATTTTAATGGATGTGGATTTTTATTAGTGTTTATACTTGTTTGAATCAATTAATATACTAGGTTGTTTAGCCACATGTGTTATATTTCATGATCAATGTATCAAAAAGTGTGTTTTGGAATCAAAAGAAGAGGCTCGTTAACCAAAAATGATAGGAGCAACTCTCTAATTTTGAATTCAACAAATAATATCAATAAGAAATGCAATTAAAAATCAAGGACTGAATTGTTTGTTAAATTGAATGAATTCATGTAATTGATGGTCCATAGGCATTTGTTTCAAAATGAATATAGTTATTAAGAAAGAAACAAAAGTTAATTTCAAGGTTATTGCATGAAAAATAGTCCTGGTAACAACAAGAGGAGCCTGATTAACATGAGGTGATTAGAAATTCTCATTATTTGGGAACTAAACCAGTTAACATTTGTACGAAATGCAAACCCAGAATAATGGCACCTTTGGCCGATGGATTTAAATAGATTTGGTTTTTTTATTGGTGTTTATACTTGTTTGAATCAATTAATATACTAGGTTGTTTAGCCACATGTGTTATACTTCATGATCAATGTATCAAAAATTGTGTTTGGAATCAAAAGAAGAGGCTTGTTAACCAAAATTGATGGGATCAACTCTTTAATTTTGAATTCAACAAATAATATCAATAAGACATGCAATTCAAAATCAAGGACTGAATTGTATGTTAAATTGAATGAATTCATGTAATTGATGGTCCACGGGCATGTTTTTCAAAATGAATATAGTTATTAAGAAAGAAACAAAATGTTAATTTCAAGGTTATTGCATGAAAAATAGTCCTGGTAACAACAAGAGGAGCCTAATTAACATGAGGTGATTAGAAATTCTCATTATTTAGGAATTAAATCAGTTAACATTTGTACAAACTGCAAACCCTGATGAATGGCACATTTTGCCAATGGATTTAAATGGATGTGGATTTTTGTTAGTGTTTATACTTGTTTTGAATCAATTAATATACTAGGTTGTTTAGCCATATGTGTTTATACTTCATGATCAATGTATCAAAAAGTGTATTTGGAATCAAAAGAAGAGGCTTGTTAACCAAAAATTGATGGGATCAACTCTTTAATTTTGAATTCAACAAATAATATCGATAAGAAATGCAATTCAAAATCAAGGACTGAATTGTATGTCAAATTGAATGAATTCATGTAATTGATGGTCCACGGGCATTTTTTTCAAAATGAATATAGTTATTAAGAAAGAAACAAATGTCAATTTCAAGGTTATTGCATGAAAAATAGTCCTGGTAACAACAAGAGGAGCCTAATTAACATTAGGTGATTAGAAACTCATTATTTAGGAATGAAACCATTTAACATTTGTACCAACTGCAAACCCTCATGAATGGAACCTTTTGCCAATGGATTTAAATGGATATGGATTTTTATTGGTGTTTATACTTGTTTGAATCAATTAATATACTAGGTTGTTTAGCCACATGTGTTATATTTCATGATCAATGAATCAAAAAGTGTGTTTGGAATCAAAAGAACAGGCTTGTTAACCAAAAATGATGGGAGCAACTCTCCAATTTTGAATTCAACAAATAATATCAATAAGAAAAGCAATTCAAAATCAAGGACTGAATTGTATGTCAAATTGAATGAATTCATGTAATTGATGGTCCACGGGCATTTTTTTCAAAATGAATATAGTTATTAAGAAAGAAACAAATGTTAATTTCAAGGTTATTGCATGAAAAATAGTCCTGGTAACAACAAGAGGAGCCTAATTAACATTAGGTGATTAGAAACTCATTATTTAGGAATGAAACCATTTAACATTTGTACCAACTGCAAACCCTCATGAATGGAACCTTTTGCCAATGGATTTAAATAGATATGAATTTTTATTGGTGTTTATACTTGTTTGAATCAATTAATATACTAAGTTGTTTAGCCACATGTGTTATGTTTCATGATCAATGAATCAAAAAGTGTGTTTGTAATCAAAAGAAGAGGCTTGTTAACCAAAAATGATGGGAGCAACTCTCCAATTTTGAATTCAACAAATAATATCAATAAGAAAAGCAATTCAAAATCAAGGACTGAATTGTTTGTTAAATTGGATGAATTCATGTCATTGATGATTGACGGGCATTTTTTTCAAAATGAATATAGTTATTATGAAAGAAACAAAAGTTAATTTCAAAGTTATTCCATGAAAAATAGTCCTGATAACAACAAGAGGAGCCTGATTAACATGAGGTGATTAGAAATTCTCATTATTTAGGAATTAAACCAGTTAACATTTGTACGAAATGCAAACCCAGAATAATGGCACCTTTGGCCGATGGATTTAAATAGATTTAGATTTTTATTGGTGTTTATACTTGTTTGACTCTATTTATATACTAGGTTGTTTAGCCACACGTGTTATACTTCATGATCAATGTATCAAAAGGTGTGTGTTTGGAATCAAAGGAAGAGGCTTGTTAACCAAAAATTGATGGGAGCAACTCTTTAATTTTTTGAATTCAACAAATAATATCAATAAGAAATGCAATTCAAAATCAAGGACTGAATTGTATGTTAAATTGAATGAATTCATGTAATTGATGTTCCACGGGCATTTTTTTCAAAATGAATATAGTTATTAAGAAAGAAACAAATGTTAATTTCAAGGTTATTGCATGAAAAATAGTCCTGGTAACAACAAGAGGAGCCTGATTAACATGAGGTGATTAGAAATTCTCATTATTTGGGAACTAAACCAGTTAACATTTGTACGAAATGCAAACCCAGAATAATGGCACCTTTGGCCGATGGATTTAAATAGATTTGGATTTTTATTGGTGTTTATACTTTTTTGAATCAATTAATATACTAGGTTGTTTAGCCACATGTGTTATACTTCATGATCAATGTATCAAAATGTGTGTTTGGAATCAAAAGAAGAGGCTTGTTAACCAAAATTGATGGGGGCAACTCTTTAATTTTGAATTCAACAAATAATATCAATAAGACATGCAATTCAAAATCAAGGACTGAATTGTATGCTAAATTGAATGAATTCATGTAATTGATGGTCCACGGGCATTTTTTTCAAAATGAATATAGTTATTTAGAAACAAACAAATGTTAATTTCAAGGTTATTGCATGAAAAATAGTCCTGGTAACAACAAGAGGAGCCTAATTACCATGAGGTGATTAGAAATTCTCATTATTTAGGAATTAAACCAGTTAACATTTGTACGAACTGCGAACCCTGATGAATGACACCTTTTGCCAATGGATTTAAATGGATGTGGATTTTTATTAGTGTTTATACTTGTTTGAATCAATTAATATACTAGGTTGTTTTAGCGACATGTGTTATATTTCATGATCAATGTATCAAAAAGTGTGTTTGCAATCAAAAGAAGAGGCTTGTTAACAAAAAATGATAGGAGCAACTCTCTAATTTTGAATTCAACAAATAATATCAATAAGAAATGCAATTTAAAATCATGGACTGAATTGTTTGTTAAATTGAATGAATTCATGTAATTGATGGTCCACAGGCATTTTTTTCAAAATGAATATAGTTATTAAGAAAGAAACAAAAGTTAATTTCAAGGTTATTTCATGAAAAATAGTCCTGGTAACAACAAGAGGAGCCTGATTAACATGAGGTGATTAGAAATTCTCATTATTTAGGAATTAAACCAGTTAACATTTGTACTAAATGCAAACACTGATGAATGGCACCTTTAGCCAATGGATTTAAATGGATTTGGATTTTTATTAGTGTTTATACATGTTTGAATCAATTAATATACTAGGTTGTTTAGCCACATGTGTTATATTTCATGATCAATGTATCAAAAAGTGTGTTTTTGGAATCAAAAGAAGAGGCTCGTTAACCAAAAATGATAGGAGCAACTCTCTAATTTTGAATTCAACAAATAATATCATTAAGAAATGCAATTAAAAATCAAGGACTGAATTGTTTGTTAAATTGAATGAATTCATGTAATTGATGGTCCACAGGCATTTGTTTCAAAATGAATATAGTTATTAAGAAAGAAACAAAAGTTAATTTCAAGGTTATTGCATGAAAAATAGTCCTGGTAACAACAAGTGGAGCCTGATTAACATGAGGTGATTAGAAATTCTCATTATTTAGGAATTAAAGCAGTTAACATTTGTACGAAATGCAAACACTGATGAATGGCACCTTTTGCCAATGGATTTAAATGGATTTGGATTTTTATTAGTGTTTATACTTGTTTGAATCAATTAATATACTAGGTTGTTTAGCTACATGTGTTATATTTCATGATCAATGTATCAAAAAGTGTGTTTGGAATCAAAAGAAGAGGCTTGTTAACCAAAAATGATAGGAGCAACTCTCTAATTTTGAATTCAACAAATAATATCAATAAGAAATGCAATTCAAAATCAAGGACTGAATTGTTTGTTAAATTGAATGAATTCATGTAATTACTGGTCCACAGGCATTTTTTTCAAAATGAATATAGTTATTAAGAAAGAAACAAAAGTTAATTTCAAGGTTATTGGATGAAAAATAGTCCTGGTAACAACAAGAGGAGCCTGATTAACATGAGGTGATTAGAAATTCTCATTATTTAGGAATTAAAACAGTTAACATTTGTACGAATTGCAAACCCAGAATAATGGCACCTTTGGCCGAGGGATTTAAATAGATTTGGATTGTGATTGGTATTTATACTTGTTTGAATCAATGAATATACTAGGTTGTTTAGCCACATGTGTTATATTTCATGGTGAAAGTATCAAAAAGTGTGTTTGGAATCAAAAGAGGAAACTTGCTAACTAGAAATGATCGGAGAAACTCTCTAATTTTGAATTCGACAAATAATATCAATAAGAAATGCAATTCAAAATCAAGGACTGAATTGTTTGTTAAATTGAATGAATTCATGTAATTGATCGTCCACGGGCATTTTTCTCAAAATGAATATAGTTATTAAGAAAGAAACAAAAGTTAATTTCAAGGTTATTGCATGAAAAATAGTCCTGGTAACAACAAGAGGAGCGTAATTAACATGAGGTGATTGGAAATTCTCATTATTTAGGAATTAAACCAGTTAACATTTGTACAAAATACAAACCTTGAATAATGGCACCTTTGGCCAAATGATTTAAAGAGATTTTGATTTTTATTGGTATTTACACTTGTTTGAATCAATTAATATACTAGGTTGTTTAGCCACATGTGTTATATTTCATGATCAATGTGTCAAATAGTTTGTTTGAAATGAAAAGAGGAAACTTGCTAACTAGAAATGATGGGAGCAACTCTCTGATTTTCAATTCAACAAATAATGTCAATAAGAAATGCAATTCAAAATCAAGGACTGAATTGTTTGTTAAATTGAATGAATTCATGTAATTGATCGTCCACGGGCATTTTTTTCAAAATGAATATAGTTATTAAGAAAGAAACAAAAGTTAATTTCAAGGTTATTGCATGAAAAATAGTCCTGGTAACAACAAGAGGAGCCTAATTAACATTAGGTGATTGGAAATTCTCATTATTTAGGAATTAAAACAGTTAACATTTGTAGAAAAAGAAACCTTGAATAATGGCACCGTTGGCCGATGGATTTAAATAGATTTTGATTTTTATTGGTATTTACACTTGTTTGAATCAATTAATATACTAGGTTGTTTAGCCACATGTGTTATATTTCATGATCAATGTGTCAAATAGTGTGTTTGAAATGAAAAGAGGAAACTTGCTAACTAGAAATGATGGGAGCAACTCTCTGATTTTGAATTCAACAAATAATGTCAATAAGAAATGCAATTCAAAATCAAGGACTGAATTGTTTGTTAAATTGAATGAATTCATGTAATTGATGGTCTACGGGCATTTTTTTCAAAATAAATATGGTTATTAAGAAAGAAACAAAAGTTAATTTCAAGGTTATTGCATGAAAAATAGTCCTGGTAACAACATGAGGAGCCTAATTAACATTAGGTGATTAGAAAATCTCATTATTTTGGTATTAAACTAGTTAACATTTGTACGATATGCAAACCCTGATGAATGGCACTTTATGCTTGTGGATTTAAATAGATTTGGATTTTTATTGGTGTTTATACTTCTTTGAATCAATTAATATTCTAGGTTGTTTAGCCACATGTGTTATATTTCATGATCAATGTGTCAAATAATGTGTTTGAAATCAAAAGAGGAAACTTGCTAACTAGAAATGATGGGAGAAACTCTCTGATTTTGAATTCAACAAATAATATCAATAGAAATGCAATTCAAAATCAAGGACTGAATTTTTTGTTAAATTGAATGAATTAATGTAATTGATGGTCCACGTGCATTTTTTTGAGAATGAATATAGTTATTAAGAAAGAAACAAAAGTTAATTTCAAGGTTATTGGATGAAAAATAGTCCTGGTAACAACAAGAGAAGCCTAATTAACATGAGGAGATTAGAAATTCTCATTATTTAGGAATTAAACCAGTTAACATTTGTGCGAAATGCAAACCCAGAATAATCGCACTTTTCGCTGATGGATTTAAAGAGATTTTGATTTTTATTGGTGTTTATACTTGTTTGAATCAATTAATATACTAGGTTGTTTAGCCACATGTGTTATATTTCATGATCAATGTATCAAATAGTGTGTTTGCAATCAAAAGAAGAGGCTTGTTAACCAAAAAATGATGGGAGCAACTCTCTAATTTTGAATTCAACAAATAATATCAATAAGAAATGCAATTCAAAATCAAGGACTGAATTGTTTGTTAAATTGAATGAACTCATGTAATTGATCGTCCACGGGCATTTTTTTCAAAATGAATATAGTTATTAGGAAAGAAACAAAAGTTAATTTCAAGGTTATTGCATGAAAAATAGTCCTAGTAACAACAAGAGGAGCCTAATTAACATGAAGTGATTGGAAATTCTCATTATTTAGGAATTAAAACAGTTAACATTTGTACAAAATACAAACCTTGAATAATGGCACCTTTGGCCGATGGATTTAAATAGATTTTGATTTTTATTGGTATTTACACTTGTTTGAATCAATTAATATACTAGGTTGTTTAGCCACATGTGTTATATTTCATTATCAATGTGTCAAATAGTGTGTTTGAAATGAAAAGAGGAAACTTGCTAACTAGAAATGATGGGAGCAACTCGCTGATTTTGAATTCAACAAATAATGTCAATAAGAAATGCAATTCAAAATCAAGGACTGAATTGTTTGTTAAATTGAATGAATTCATGTAATTGATCGTCCACGGGCATTTTTTTCAAAATGAATATAGTTATTAAGAAAGAAACAAAAGTTAATTTCAAGGTTATTGCATGAAAAATAGTCCTGGTAACAAAAAGAGGAGCCTAATTAACATGAGGTGATTAGAATTTCTCATTATTTAGGAATTAAACCAGTTAACATTTGTGCGAAATGCAAACCCTGAATAATGGCACTTTTGGCTGATGGATTTAAATAGATTTTGATTTTTATTGGTGTTTATACTTGTTTGAATCAATTAATATACTGGGTTGTTTATCTACATGTGTTATATTTCATGATCAATGTATCAAATAGTGTGTTTGCAATCAAAAGAAGAGGCTTGTTAACCAAAAAATGATGGGAGCAACTCTTTAATTTTGAATTCAAGAAATAATATCAATAAGAAATGCAATTCAAAATCAAGGACTGAATTGTTTGTTAAATTAAATGAATTCATGTAATTGATGGTCCACGGGCATTTTTTTCAAAATGAATATAGTTATTAAGAAAGAAACAAAACTTAATTTCAATGTTATTGCATGAAAAATAGTGCTCATAATCCCATGAGGAGCCTAATTAACATTAGGTGGTTAGAAATTGTCATTATTTAGGAATTAAACTAGTTAACATTTGTACGATATGCAAACCCTGATGAATGGCAATTTATGCTTGTGGATTTAAATAGATTTGGATTTTATTGGTGTTTATACTTCTTTGAATCAATTAATATTCTAGGTTGTTTAGCCACATGTGTTATATTTCATGATAAATGTATCAAAAAGTGTGTTTGGAATCAAAAGAGGAAACTTGCTAACTAGAAATGATCGGAGAAACTGTCTAATTTTGAATTCGACAAATAATATCAATAAGAAATGCAATTCAAAATCAAGGACTGAATTGTTTGTTAAATTGAATGAATTCATGTAATTGATCGTCCACGGACATTTTTTTCAAAATGAATATAGTTATTAAGAAAGAAACAAAAGTTAATTTCAAGGTTATTGCATGAAAAATAGTCCTGGTAACAAAAAGAGGAGCCTAATTAACATGAGGTGATTAGAAATTCTCATTATTTAGGAATTAAACCAGTTAACATTTGTGCGAAATGCAAACCCTGAATAATGGCACTTTTGGCTGATGGATTTAAATAGATTTTGATTTTTATTGGTGTTTATACTTGTTTGAATCAATTAATATACTGGGTTGTTTATCCACATGTGTTATATTTCATGATCATTATATCAAATAGTGTGTTTGCAATCAAAAGAAGAGGCTTGTTAACCAAAAAATGATGGGAGCAACTCTTTAATTTTGAATTCAACAAATAATATCAATAAGAAATGCAATTCAAAATCAAGGACTGAATTGTTTGTTAAATTAAACGAATTCATGTAGTTGACGGTCCACGGGCATTTTTTTCAAAATGAATATAGTTATTAAGAAAGAAACAAAAGTTAATTTCAAGGTTATTGCATGAAAAATAGTCCTGGTAACAAAAAGGGGAGCCTAATTAACATAAGGAGATTAGAAATTCTCATTATTTAGGAATTAAACCAGTTAACATTTGTACCAAATACAAACCTTGAATAATGGCACCTTTGGCCGATGGATTTAAATAGATTTTGATTTTTATTGGTATTTACACTTGTTTGAATCAATTAATATACTAGGTTGTTTAGCCACATGTGTTATATTTCATGATCAATGTGTCAAATATTGTGTTTGAAATGAAAAGAGGAAAGTTGCTAACTAGAAATGATGGGAGCAACTCTCTGATTTTGAATTCAACAAATAATGTCAATAAGAAATGCAATTCAAAATCAAGGACTGAATTGTTTGTTAAATTGAATGAATTCATGTAATTGATGGTCCACGGGCATTTTTTTCAAAATGAATATAGTTATTAAGAAAGAAACAAAAGTTAATTTCAAGGTTATTGCATGAAAAATAGTCCTGGTAACAACATGAGGATCCTAATTAACATTTGGTGGTTAGAAATTGTCATTATGTAAGAATTAAACTAGTTAACATTTGTACGATATGCAAACCCTGATGAATGGCACTTTATGCTTGTGGATTTAAGTAGATTTGGATTTTTATTGGTGTTTATACTTCTTTGAATCAATTAATATTCTAGGTTGTTTAGCCACATGTGTTATATTTCATGATAAATGTATCAAAAAGTGTGTTTGGAATCAAAAGAGGAAACTTGCTAACTAGAAATGATCGGAGAAGCTCTCTGATTTTGAATTCGACAAATAATATCAATAAGAAATGCAATTCAAAATCAAGGACTGAATTGTTTGTTAAATTGAATGAATTCATGTAATTGATCGTCCACGGACATTTTTTTCAAAATGAATATAGTTATTAAGAAAGAAACAAAAGTTAATTTCAAGGTTATTGCATGAAAAATAGTCCTGGTAACAAAAAGAGGAGCCTAATTAACATGAGGTGATTAGAAATTCTCATTATTTAGGAATTAAACCAGTTAACATTTGTGCGAAATGCAAACCCTGAATAATGGCACTTTTGGCTGATGGATTTAAATAGATTTTGATTTTTATTGGTGTTTATACTTGTTTGAATCAATTAATATACTGGGTTGTTTATCCACATGTGTTATATTTCATGATCATTATATCAAATAGTGTGTTTGCAATCAAAAGAAGAGGCTTGTTAACCAAAAAATGATGGGAGCAACTCTTTAATTTTGAATTCAACAAATAATATCAATAAGAAATGCAATTCAAAATCAAGGACTGAATTGTTTGTTAAATTAAACGAATTCATGTAGTTGACGGTCCACGGGCATTTTTTTCAAAATGAATATAGTTATTAAGAAAGAAACAAAAGTTAATTTCAAGGTTATTGCATGAAAAATAGTCCTGGTAACAAAAAGGGGAGCCTAATTAACATAAGGAGATTAGAAATTCTCATTATTTAGGAATTAAACCAGTTAACATTTGTACCAAATACAAACCTTGAATAATGGCACCTTTGGCCGATGGATTTAAATAGATTTTGATTTTTATTGGTATTTACACTTGTTTGAATCAATTAATATACTAGGTTGTTTAGCCACATGTGTTATATTTCATGATCAATGTGTCAAATATTGTGTTTGAAATGAAAAGAGGAAAGTTGCTAACTAGAAATGATGGGAGCAACTCTCTGATTTTGAATTCAACAAATAATGTCAATAAGAAATGCAATTCAAAATCAAGGACTGAATTGTTTGTTAAATTGAATGAATTCATGTAATTGATGGTCCACGGGCATTTTTTTCAAAATGAATATAGTTATTAAGAAAGAAACAAAAGTTAATTTCAAGGTTATTGCATGAAAAATAGTCCTGGTAACAACATGAGGATCCTAATTAACATTTGGTGGTTAGAAATTGTCATTATGTAAGAATTAAACTAGTTAACATTTGTACGATATGCAAACCCTGATGAATGGCACTTTATGCTTGTGGATTTAAGTAGATTTGGATTTTTATTGGTGTTTATACTTCTTTGAATCAATTAATATTCTAGGTTGTTTAGCCACATGTGTTATATTTCATGATAAATGTATCAAAAAGTGTGTTTGGAATCAAAAGAGGAAACTTGCTAACTAGAAATGATCGGAGAAGCTCTCTGATTTTGAATTCGACAAATAATATCAATAAGAAATGCAATTCAAAATCAAGGACTGAATTGTTTGTTAAATTGAATGAATTCATGTAATTGATCGTCCACGGGCATTTTTTTCAAAATGAATATAGTTATTAAGAAAAAAACAAAAGTTAATTTCAAGGTTATTGCATGAAAAATAGTCCTGGTAACAACAAGAGGAGCCTAATTAACATGAGGTGAATGGAAATTCTCATTATTTAGGAATTAAAACAGTTAACATTTGTAGAAAATACAAACCTTGAATAATGGCACCTTTGGCCGATGGATTTAAATAGATTTTGATTTTTATTGGTATTTACACTTGTTTGAATCAATTAATATACTAGGTTGTTTAGCCACATGTGTTATATTTCATGATCAATGTATCAAATAGTGTGTTTGCAATCAAAAGAAGAGGCTTGTTAACCAAAAAATGATGGGAGCAACTCTCTAATTTTGAATTCAACAAATAATATCAATAAGAAATGCAATTCAAAATCAAGGACTGAATTGTTTGTTAAATTGAATGAATTCATGTAATTGATCGTCCACGGGCATTTTTTGCAAAATGAATATAGTTATTAAGAAAGAAACAAAAGTTAATTTCAAGGTTATTGCATGAAAAATAGTCCTGGTAACAACAAGAGGAGCCTAATTAACATGAGGTGATTGGAAATTCTCATTATTTAGGAATTAAAACAGTTAACATTTGTAGAAAATACAAACCTTGAATAATGGCACCTTTGGCCGATGGATTTAAATAGATTTTGATTTTTATTGGTATTTACACTTGTTTGAATCAATTAATATACTAGGTTGTTTAGCCACATGTGTTATATTTCATGATCAATGTGTCAAATAGTGTGTTTGAAATGAAAGGAGGAAACTCGCTAACTAGAAATGATGGGAGCAACTCTCTGATTTTGAATTCAACAAATAATGTCAATAAGAAATGCAATTCAAAATCAAGGACTGAATTGTTTGTTAAATTGAATGAATTCATGTAATTGATGGTCTACGGGCATTTTTTTCAAAATAAATATGGTTATTAAGAAAGAAACAAAAGTTAATTTCAAGGTTATTGCATGAAAAATAGTCCTGGTAACAACATGAAGAGCCTAATTAACATTAGGTGATTAGAAAATCTCATTATTTTGGAATTAAACTAGTTAACATTTGTACGATATGCAAACCCCTGATGAATGGCACTTTATGCTTGTGGATTTAAATAGATTTGGATTTTTTATGGTGTTTATACTTCTTTGAATCAATTAATATTCTAGGTTGTTTTTAGCCACATGTGTTATATTTCATGATCAATGTGTCAAATAATGTGTTTGAAATCAAAAAGAGGAAACTTGCTAACTAGAAATGATGGGAGAAACTCTCTGATTTTGAATTCAACAAATAATATCAATAGAAATGCAATTCAAAATCAAGGACTGAATTTTTTGTTAAATTGAATGAATTAATGTAATTGATGGTCCATGTGCATTTTTTTGAGAATGAATATAGTTATTAAGAAAGAAACAAAAGTTAATTTCAAGGTTATTGGATGAAAAATAGTCCTGGTAACAACAAGAGAAGCCTAATTAACATGAGGAGATTAGGAATTCTCATTATTTAGGAATTAAACCAGTTAACATTTGTGCGAAATGCAAACCCAGAATAATCGCACTTTTCGCTAATGGATTTAAAGAGATTTTGATTTTTATTGGTGTTTATACTTGTTTGAATCAATTAATATACTAGGTTGTTTAGCCACATGTGTTATATTTCATGATCAATGTATCAAATAGTGTGTTTGCAATCAAAAGAAGAGGCTTGTTAACCAAAAAATGATGGGAGCAACTCTCTAATTTTGAATTCAACAAATAATATCAATAAGAAATGCAATTCAAAATCAAGGACTGAATTGTTTGTTAAATTGAATGAACTCATGTAATTGATCGTCCATGGGCAGTTTTTTCAAAATGAATATAGTTATTAAGAAAGAAACAAAAGTTAATTTCAAGGTTATTGCATGAAAAATAGTCCTAGTAACAACAAGAGGAGCCTAATTAACATGAGGTGATTGGAAATTCTCATTATTTAGGAATTAAAACAGTTAACATTTATACAAAATACAAACCTTGAATAATGGCACCTTTGGCCGATGGATTTAAATAGATTTTGATTTTTATTGGTATTTACACTTGTTTGAATCAATTAATATACTAGGTTGTTTAGCCACATGTGTTATATTTCATTATCAATGTGTCAAATAGTGTGTTTGAAATGAAAAGAGGAAACTTGCTAACTAGAAATGATGGGAGCAACTCTCTGATTTTGAATTCAACAAATAATGTCAATAAGAAATGCAATTCAAAATCAAGGACTGAATTGTTTGTTAAATTGAATGAATTCATGTAATTGATCGTCCACGGGCATTTTTTTCAAAATGAATATAGTTATTAAGAAAGAAACAAAAGTTAATTTCAAGGTTATTGCATGAAAAATAGTCCTGGTAACAACATGAAGAGCCTAATTAACATTAGGTGATTAGAAAATCTCATTATTTTGGAATTAAACTAGTTAACATTTGTACGATATGCAAACCCTGATGAATGGCACTTTATGCTTGTGGATTTAAATAGATTTGGATTTTTATTATTGTGTTTATACTTCTTTTTGAATCAATTAATATTCTAGGTTGTTTAGCCACATGTGTTATATTTCATGATCAATGTGTCAAATAATGTGTTTGAAATCAAAAGAGGAAACTTGCTAACTAGAAATGATGGGAGAAACTCTCTGATTTTGAATTCAACAAATAATATCAATAATAATGCAATTCAAAATCAAGGACTGAATTTTTTGTTAAATTGAATGAATTAATGTAATTGATGGTCCACGTGCATTTTTTTGAGAATGAATATAGTTATTAAGAAAGAAACAAAAGTTAATTTCAAGGTTATTGGATGAAAAATAGTCCTGGTAACAACAAGAGAAGCCTAATTAACATGAGGAGATTAGGAATTCTCATTATTTAGGAATTAAACCAGTTAACATTTGTGCGAAATGCAAACCCAGAATAATCGCACTTTTCGCTAATGGATTTAAAGAGATTTTTTGATTTTTATTGGTGTTTTATACTTGTTTGAATCAATTAATATACTAGGTTGTTTAGCCACATGTGTTATATTTCATGATCAATGTATCAAATAGTGTGTTTGCAATCAAAAGAAGAGGCTTGTTAACCAAAAAATGATGGGAGCAACTCTCTAATTTTGAATTCAACAAATAATATCAATAAGAAATGCAATTCAAAATCAAGGACTGAATTGTTTGTTAAATTGAATGAAACTCATGTAATTGATCGTCCCATGGGCAGTTTTTTCAAAATGAATATAGTTATTAAGAAAGAAACAAAAGTTAATTTCAAGGTTATTGCATGAAAAATAGTAGTCCTAGTAACAACAAGAGGAGCCTAATTAACATGAGGTGATTGGAAATTCTCATTATTTAGGAATTAAAACAGTTAACATTTATACAAAATACAAACCTTGAATAATGGCACCTTTGGCCGATGGATTTAAATAGATTTTGATTTTTATTGGTATTTACACTTGTTTGAATCAATTAATATACTAGGTTGTTTAGCCACATGTGTTATATTTCATTATCAATGTGTCAAATAGTGTGTTTGAAATGAAAAGAGGAAACTTGCTAACTAGAAATGATGGGAGCAACTCTCTGATTTTGAATTCAACAAATAATGTCAATAAGAAATGCAATTCAAAATCAAGGACTGAATTGTTTGTTAAATTGAATGAATTCATGTAATTGATCGTCCACGGGCATTTTTTTCAAAATGAATATAGTTATTAAGAAAGAAACAAAAGTTAATTTCAAGGTTATTGCATGAAAAATAGTCCTGGTAACAACATGAAGAGCCTAATTAACATTAGGTGATTAGAAAATCTCATTATTTTGGAATTAAACTAGTTAACATTTGTACGATATGCAAACCCTGATGAATGGCACTTTATGCTTGTGGATTTAAATAGATTTGGATTTTTATTGGTGTTTATACTTCTTTGAATCAATTAATATTCTAGGTTGTTTAGCCACATGTGTTATATTTCATGATCAATGTGTCAAATAATGTGTTTGAAATCAAAAGAGGAAACTTGCTAACTAGAAATGATGGGAGAAACTCTCTGATTTTGAATTCAACAAATAATATCAATAATAATGCAATTCAAAATCAAGGACTGAATTTTTTGTTAAATTGAATGAATTAATGTAATTGATGGTCCACGTGCATTTTTTTGAGAATGAATATAGTTATTAAGAAAGAAACAAAAGTTAATTTCAAGGTTATTGGATGAAAAATAGTCCTGGTAACAACAAGAGAAGCCTAATTAACATGAGGAGATTAGGAATTCTCATTATTTAGGAATTAAACCAGTTAACATTTGTGCGAAATGCAAACCCAGAATAATCGCACTTTTCGCTGATGGATTTAAAGAGATTTTGATTTTTATTGGTGTTTATACTTGTTTGAATCAATTAATATACTAGGTTGTTTAGCCACATGTGTTATATTTCATGATCAATGTATCAAATAGTGTGTTTGCAATCAAAAGAAGAGGCTTGTTAACCAAAAAATGATGGGAGCAACTCTCTAATTTTGAATTCAACAAATAATATCAATAAGAAATGCAATTCAAAATCAAGGACTGAATTGTTTGTTAAATTGAATGAACTCATGTAATTGATCGTCCATGGGCAGTTTTTTCAAAATGAATATAGTTATTAAGAAAGAAACAAAAGTTAATTTCAAGGTTATTGCATGAAAAATAGTCCTAGTAATAACAAGAGGAGCCTAATTAACATGAGGTGATTGGAAATTCTCATTATTTAGGAATTAAAACAGTTAACATTTGTACAAAATACAAACCTTGAATAATGGCACATTTGGCCGATGGATTTAAATAGATTTTGATTTTTATTGGTATTTACACTTGTTTGAATCAATTAATATACTAGGTTGTTTAGCCACATGTGTTATATTTCATTATCAATGTGTCAAATAGTGTGTTTGAAATGAAAAGAGGAAACTTGCTAACTAGAAATGATGGGAGCAACTCTCTGATTTTGAATTCAACAAATAATGTCAATAAGAAATGCAATTCAAAATCAAGGACTGAATTGTTTGTTAAATTGAATGAATTCATGTAATTGATCGTCCACGGGCATTTTTTTTTCAAAATGAATATAGTTATTAAGAAAGAAACAAAAGTTAATTTCAAGGTTATTGCATGAAAAAATAGTCCTGGTAACAAAAAGAGGAGCCTAATTAACATGAGGTGATTAGAATTTCTCATTATTTAGGAATTAAACCAGTTAACATTTGTGCGAAATGCAAACCCTGAATAATGGCACTTTTGGCTGATGGATTTAAATAGATTTTGATTTTTATTTATTGGTGTTTATACTTGTTTTGAATCAATTAATATACTGGGTTGTTTATCTACATGTGTTATATTTCATGATCAATGTATCAAATAGTGTGTTTGCAATCAAAAGAAGAGGCTTGTTAACCAAAAAATGATGGGAGCAACTCTTTAATTTTGAATTCAAGAAATAATATCAATAAGAAATGCAATTCAAAATCAAGGACTGAATTGTTTGTTAAATTAAATGAATTCATGTAATTGATGGTCCACGGGCATTTTTTTTCAAAATGAATATAGTTATTAAGAAAGAAACAAAACTTTAATTTCAATGTTATTGCATGAAAAATAGTGCTCGTAATCCCATGAGGAGCCTAATTAACATTAGGTGGTTAGAAATTGTCATTATTTAGGAATTAAACTAGTTAACATTTGTACCATATGCAAACCCTGATGAATGGCAATTTATGCTTGTGGATTTAAATAGATTTGGATTTTTATTGGTGTTTATACTTCTTTGAATCAATTAATATTCTAGGTTGTTTAGCCACATGTGTTATATTTCATGATAAATGTATCAAAAAGTGTGTTTGGAATCAAAAGAGGAAACTTGCTAACTAGAAATGATCGGAGAAACTGTCTAATTTTGAATTCGACAAATAATATCAATAAGAAATGCAATTCAAAATCAAGGACTGAATTGTTTGTTAAATTGAATGAATTCATGTAATTGATCGTCCACGGACATTTTTTTTCAAAATGAATATAGTTATTAAGAAAGAAACAAAAGTTAATTTCAAGGTTATTGCATGAAAAATAGTCCTGGGTAACAAAAAGAGGAGCCTAATTAACATGAGGTGATTAGAAATTCTCATTATTTAGGGAATTAAACCAGTTAACATTTGTGCGAAATGCAAACCCTGAATAATGGCACTTTTGGCTGATGGATTTAAATAGATTTTGATTTTTATTGGTGTTTATACTTGTTTGAATCAATTAATATACTGGGTTGTTTATCCACATGTGTTATATTTCATGATCATTATATCAAATAGTGTGTTTGCAATCAAAAGAAGAGGCTTGTTAACCAAAAAATGATGGGAGCAACTCTTTAATTTTGAATTCAAGAAATAATATCAATAAGAAATGCAATTCAAAATCAAGGACAGAATTGTTTGTTAAATTAAATGAATTTATGTAATTGATGGTCCACGGGCATTTTTTTCAAAATGAATATAGTTATTAAGAAAGAAACAAAACTTAATTTCAATGTTATTGCATGAAAAATAGTGCTCGTAATCCCATGAGGAGCCTAATTAACATTAGGTGGTTAGAAATTGTCATTATTTAGGAATTAAACTAGTTAACATTTGTACGATATGCAAACCCTGATGAATGGCAATTTATGCTTGTGGATTTAAATAGATTTGGATTTTTATTGGTGTTTATACTTCTTTGAATCAATTAATATTCTAGGTTGTTTAGCCACATGTGTTATATTTCATGATAAATGTATCAAAAAGTGTGTTTGGAATCAAAAGAGGAAACTTGCTAACTAGAAATGATCGGAGAAACTGTCTAATTTTGAATTCGACAAATAATATCAATAAGAAATGCAATTCAAAATCAAGGACTGAATTGTTTGTTAAATGAATGAATTCATGTAATTGATCGTCCACGGACATTTTTTTCAAAATGAATATAGTTATTAAGAAAGAAACAAAAGTTAATTTCAAGGTTATTGCATGAAAAATAGTCCTGGTAACAAAAAGAGGAGCCTAATTAACATGAGGTGATTAGAAATTCTCATTATTTAGGAATTAAACCAGTTAACATTTGTGCGAAATGCAAACCCTGAATAATGGCACTTTTGGCTGATGGATTTAAATAGATTTTGATTTTTATTGGTGTTTATACTTGTTTGAATCAATTAATATACTAGGTTGTTTAGCCACATGTGTTATATTTCATGATCAATGTATCAAATAGTGTGTTTGCAATCAAAAGAAGAGGCTTGTTAACCAAAAAATGATGGGAGCAACTCTCTAATTTTGAATTCAACAAATAATATCAATAAGAAATGCAATTCAAAATCAAGGACTGAATTGTTTGTTAAATTGAATGAATTCATGTAATTGATGGTCCACGGGCATTTTTTTTCAAAATGAATATAGTAATTAAGAAAGAAACAAAAGTTAATTTCAAGGTTATTGCATGAAAAATAGTCCTGGTAACAACAAGAGCAACCTAATTAACATGAGGTGATTAGAAATTCTCATTCTTTAGGAATTAAACCAGTTAACATTTATAAGAAATGCAAACCATGATGAATGGCACCATTGGCCGATTGATTTAAATAGATTTGGATTTTTATTAGTGTTTATACTTGTTTCAATCAATTAATATACTAGGTTGTTTAGCCACATGTGTTATACTTCATGATCAATGTATCAAAAAGTGTGTTTGGAATCAAAAGAAGAAACTTGCTAACTAGAAATGATCGGAGAAACTCTCTAATTTTGAATTCGACAAATAATATCAATAAGAAATGCAATTCAAAATCAAGGACTGAATTGTTTGTTAAATTGAATGAATTCATGTAATTGATCGTCCACGGACATTTTTTTCAAAATGAATATAGTTATTAAGAAAGAAACAAAAGTTAATTTCAAGGTTATTGCATGAAAAATAGTCCTGGTAACAAAAAGAGGAGCCTAATTAACATTAGGTGATTAGAAATTCTCATTATTTAGGAATTAAACTAGTTAACATTTGTACGAAAAGCAAACCATGATGAATGGCACCATTGGCCGATGGATTTAAATAGATTTGGATTTTTTTTCAAAATGAATATAGTTATTAAGAAAGAAACAAAAGTTAATTTCAAGGTTATTACATGAAAAATAGTCCTGGTAACAACAAGAGAAACCTAATTAACATGAGGTGATTAGAAATTCTCATTCTTTAGGAATTAAACCAGTTAACATTTATAAGAAATGCAAACCATGATGAATGGCACCATTGGCCGATTGATTTAAATAGATTTGGATTTTTATTAGTGTTTATACTTGTTTCAATCAATTAATATACTAGGTTGTTTAGCCACATGTGTTATACTTCATGATCAATGTATCAAAAAGTGTGTTTGGAATCAAAAGAAATCGCTTGTTAACCAAAAATGATGGGAGCAACTCTCTAATTTTGAATTCAACAAATAATATCAATAAGAAATGCAATTCAAAATCAAGGACTGAATTGTTTGTTAAATTGAATAAATTCATGTAGTTGATGGTCCACGGGCATTTTTTTCAAAATGAATATAGTTATTAAGAAAGAAACAAAAGTTAATTTCAAGGTTATTGCATGAAAAATAGTCCTGGTAACAACAAGGGGAGCCTAAATAACATAAGGAGATTAGAAATTCTCATTATTTAGGAATTAAACCAGTTAACATTTGTACGAAATGCAAACCATGATGAATTGCACCATTGGCCGATGGATTTAAATAGATTTGGATTTTTATAAGTGATTATACTTGTTTGAATCAATTAATATACAAGGTTGTTTAGCCACAGGTGTTATATTTCATGATAAATGTATCAAACAGTGTGTTTGCAATAAAAAGAAGAGGCTTGTTAACCAAAAAATGATAGGAGCAACTCTCTAATTTTGAATTCAACAAATAATATCAATAAGAAATGCAATTCAAAATCAAGGGCAAAATTGTATGTTAAATTGAATGAATTCATGTAATTGATGGTGCACGGGCATTTTTTTTCAAAATGAATATAGTTATTAAGAAAGAAACAAAAGTTAATTTCAAGGTTATTACATGAAAAATAGTCCTGGTAACAACAAGAGAAGCCTAATTAAAATGAGGTGATTAGAAATTCTCATTATTTAGGAATTAAACTAGTTAACATTTGTACGAAATGCAAACCATGAAGAATGGCACCATTGGCCGATGGATTTAAATAGATTTGAATTTTTACTAGTGTTTATACTTGTTTGAATCAATTAATATACTAGGTTGTTTAGCCACATGTGTTATATTTCATGATCAATGTGTCAAATAATGTGTTTGAAATCAAAAGAGGAAACTTGCTAACTAGAAATGATGGGAGAAACTCTCTGATTTTGAACTCAACAAATAATATCAATAAGAAATGCAATTCAAAATCAAGGTGTGAATTGTTTGTTAAATTGAATGAATTCATGTAATTGATGGTCCGCGTGCATTTTTTTTCAAAATGAATATGGTTATTAAGAAAGAAAAAAAAAGTTAATTAATTTCAAGGTTATTGCATGAAAAATAGTCCTAGTAACAACAAGAGGAGCCTAATTAACATTACGTGATTAGAAATTGTCATTATTTAGGAATTAAACTAGTTAACATTTGTACGAAAAGCAAACCATGATGAATGGCACCATTGGCCGATGGATTTAAATAGATTTGGATTTTTTTTCAAAATGAATATAGTTATTAAGAAAGAAACAAAAGTTAATTTCAAGGTTATTACATGAAAAATAGTCCTGGTAACTACAAGAGAAACCTAATTAACCTGAGGTGATTAGAAATTCTCATTCTTTAGGAATTAAACCAGTTAACATTTATAAGAAATGCAAACCATGATCAATGGCACCATTGGCCGATTGATTTAAATAGATTTGGATTTTTATTAGTATTTATACTTGTTTCAATCAATTAATATACTAGGTTGTTTAGCCACATGTGTTATACTTCATGATCAATGTATCAAAAAGTGTGTTTGGAATCAAAAGAAATCGCTTGTTAACCAAAAATGATGGGAGCAACTCTCTAATTTTGAATTCAACAAATAATATCAATAAGAAATGCAATTCAAAATCAAGGACTGAATTGTTTGTTAAATTGAATACATTCATGTAGTTGATGGTCCACGGGCATTTTTTTCAAAATGAATATAGTTATTAAGATAGAAACAAAAGTTAATTTCAAGGTTATTGCATGAAAAATAGTCCTGGTAACAACAAGGGGAGCCTAAATAACATAAGGAGATTAGAAATTCTCATTATTTAGGAATTAAACCAGTTAACATTTGTACGAAATGCAAACCATGATGAATTGCACCATTGGCCGATGGATTTAAATAGATTTGGATTTTTATAAGTGATTATACTTGTTTGAATCAATTAATATACAAGGTTGTTTAGCCACAGGTGTTATATTTCATGATAAATGTATCGAACAGTGTGTTTGCAATAAAAAGAAGAGGCTTGTTAACCAAAAAATGATAGGAGCAACTCTCTAATTTTGAATTCAACAAATAATATCAATAAGAAATGCAATTCAAAATCAAGGGCAAAATTGTATGTTAAATTGAATGAATTCATGTAATTGATGGTCCACGGGCATTTTTTTTCAAAATGAATATAGTTATTAAGAAAGAAACAAAAGTTAATTTCAAGGTTATTACATGAAAAATAGTCCTGGTAACAACAAGAGAAGCCTAATTAAAATGAGGTGATTAGAAATTCTCATTATTTAGGAATTAAACTAGTTAACATTTGTACAAAATGCAAACCATGATGAATGGCACCATTGGCCGATGGATTTAAATAGATTTGGATTTTTACTAGTGTTTATACTTGTTTGAATCAATTAATATACTAGGTTGTTTAGCCACATGTGTTATATTTCATGATCAATGTGTCAAATAATGTGTTTGAAATCAAAAGAGGAAACTTGCTAACTAGAAATGATGGGAGAAACTCTCTGATTTTGAACTCAACAAATAATATCAATAAGAAATGCAATTCAAAATCAAGGTGTGAATTGTTTGTTAAATTGAATGAATTCATGTAATTGATGGTCCGCGTGCATTTTTTTCAAAATGAATATGGTTATTAAGAAAGAAAAAAAAGTTAATTTCAAGGTTATTCCATGAAAAATAGTCCTAGTAACAACAAGAGGAGCCTAATTAACATTACGTGATTAGAAATTGTCATTATTTAGGAATTAAACTAGTTAACATTTGTACGAAAAGCAAACCATGATGAATGGCACCATTGGCCGATGGATTTAAATAGATTTGGATTTTTTTTCAAAATGAATATAGTTATTAAGAAAGAAACAAAAGTTAATTTCAAGGTTATTACATGAAAAATAGTCCTGGTAACAACAAGAGAAACCTAATTAACCTGAGGTGATTAGAAATTCTCATTCTTTAGGAATTAAACCAGTTAACATTTATAAGAAATGCAAACCATGATGAATGGCACCATTGGCCGATTGATTTAAATAGATTTGGATTTTTATTAGTATTTATACTTGTTTTTGAATCAATTAATATACTAGGTTGTTTAGCCACATGTGTTATACTTCATGATCAATGTATCAAAAAGTGTGTTTGGAATCAAAAGAAATCGCTTGTTAACCAAAAATGATGGGAGCAACTCTCTAATTTTGAATTCAACAAATAATATCAATAAGAAATGCAATTCAAAATCAAGGACTGAATTGTTTGTTAAATTGAATAAATTCATGTAGTTGATGGTCCACGGGCATTTTTTTCAAAATGAATATAGTTATTAAGATAGAAACAAAAGTTAATTTCAAGGTTATTGCATGAAAAATAGTCCTGGTAACAACAAGGGGAGCCTAAATAACATAAGGAGATTAGAAATTCTCATTATTTAGGAATTAAACCAGTTAACATTTGTACGAAATGCAAACCATGATGAATGGCACCATTGGCCAATGGATTTAAATAGATTTGGATTTTTATTAGTGTTTATACTTGTTTGAATCAATTAATATACTAGGTTGTTTAGCCACATGTGTTATATTTCATGATAATTGTATCAAACAGTGTGTTTGCAATCAAAAGAAGAGGCTTGTTAACCAAAAAATGATGGGAGCAACTCTCTAATTTTGAATTCAACAAATAATATCAATAAGAAATGCAATTCAAAATCAAGGACAAAATTGTATGTTAAATTGAATGAATTCATGTAATTGATGGTCCACGGGCATTTTTTTTCAAAATGAATATAGTAATTAAGAAAGAAACAAAAGTTAATTTCAAGGTTATTAAATGAAAAATAGTCCTGGTAACAACAAGAGAAACCTAATTAACATGAGGTGATTAGAAATTCTCATTATTTAGGAATTAAACCAGTTAACATTTATACGAAATGCAAACCATGATGAATGGCACCATTGGCCGATTGATTTAAATAGATTTGGATTTTTATTAGTGTTTATACTTGTTTCAATCAATTAATATACTAGGTTGTTTAGCCACATGTGTTATATTTCATGATCAATGTATCAAAAAGTGTGTTTGGAATCAAAAGAAATGGCTTTGTTAACCAAAAATGATGGGAGCAACTCTCTCTAATTTTGAATTCAACAAATAATATCAATAAGAAATGCAATTCAAAATCAAGGACTGAATTGTTTGTTAAATTGAATAAATTCATGTAGTTGATGGTCCGCGGTCATTTTTTTCAAAATGAATATAGTAATTAAGTAAGAAACAAAAGTTAATTTCAAGGTTATTGCATGAAAAATAGTCCTGGTAACAACAAGGGGAGCCTAATTAACATAAGGAGATTAGAAATTCTCATTATTTAGGAATTAAACCAGTTAACATTTGTACGAAATGCAAACCATGATGAATTGCACCATTGGCCGATGGATTTAAATAGATTTGGATTTTTATTAGTGATTATACTTGTTTGAATCAATTAATATACAAGGTTGTTTAGCCACAGGTGTTATATTTCATGATAAATGTATCGAACAGTGTGTTTGCAATCAAAAGAAGAGGCTTGTTAACCAAAAAATGATGGGAGCAACTCTCTAATTTTGAATTCAACAAATAATATCAATAAGAAATGCAATTCAAAATCAAGGACTGAATTGCTTGTTAAATTGAATGAATTCATGTAACTGATGCTCCACGGGCGTTTTTTTCAAAATGAATATAGTTATTAAGAAATAAACAAAAGTTAATTTCAAGGGTGTTGCATGAAAAATAGTCCTGGTAACAACAAGAGGAGCCTAATTAACATGAGGTGATTAGAAATTTTCATTATTTAGGAATTAAACCAGTTAACATTTGTACGAAAAGCAAACCATGATGAATGGCACCATTGGCCGATGGATTTAAATAGATTTGGATTTTTACTAGTGTTTATACTTGTTTGAATCAATTAATATACTAGGTTGTTTAGCCACATGTGTTATATTTCATGATCAATGTGTCAAATAGTGTGTTTGCAATCAAAAGAAGAGGCTTGTTAACCAAAAAATGATGGGAGCAACTCTCTAATTTTGAATTCAACAAATAATATCAATAAGAAATGCAATTCAAAATCAAGGACTGAATTGCTCGTTAAATTGAATGAATTCATGTAACTGATGCTCCACGGGCATTTTTTTCAAAATGAATATAGTTATTAAGAAATAAACAAAAGTTAATTTCAAGGTTATTGCATGAAAAATAGTCCTGGTAACAACAAGAGGATCATAATTAACATTAGGTGATTAGAAATTGTCATTATTTAGGAATTAAACGAGTTAACATTTGTACGATATGCAAACCCTGATGAATGGCACCTTTTGCCTGTGGATTTAAATAGATTTGGATTTTTATTGGTTTTTATACTTATTTGAATCAATTAATATACTAGGTTGTTTAGCCACATGTGTTATATTTCATGATCAATGCGTCAAACAGTGTGTTTGCAATCAAAAGAAGAGGCTTGTTAACCAAAAAATGATGGGAGCAACTCTCTAATTTTGAATTCAACAAATAATATCAATAAGAAATGCAATTCAAAATAAAGGTCTGAATTGTTTGTTAAATTGAATGAATTCATGTAATTGATCGTCCATGGGCATTTTTTTCAAAATGAATATAGTTATTAAGAAAGAAACAAAAGTTAATTTCAAGGTTATTGCATGAAAAATAGTCCTGGTAACAACCAAAGGAGCCTAATTAACATGAGGTGATTGGAAATTCTCATTATTTAGGAATTAAACCAGATAACATTTGTACAAAATGCAAACCTTGAATAATGGCACCTTTGGCCAATGGATTTAAATAGATTTTGATTTTTATTGTTGTTTATACTTGTTTGAATCAATTAATATACTAGGTTGTTTAGCCACATGTGTTATATTTCATGATCAACGTATCAAACAGTGTGTTTGCAATCAAAAGAAGAGGCTTGTTAACCGAAAAATGATGGGAGCAACTCTCTAATTTTGAATTCAACAAATAATATCAATAAGAAATTCAATTCAAAATCAAGGACTGAATTGTTTGTTAAATTGAATGAATTCATGTAATTGATGGTCCACGGGCATTTTCTTCAAAATGAATATAGTTATCAAGAAAGAAACAAAAGTTAATTTCAAGGTTATTGCTTGAAAAATAGTCCTGGTAACAACATGAGGAGCCTAATTAACATTAGGTGATTAGAAATTGTCATTATTTAGGAATTAAACTAGTTAACATTTGTACGATATGCAAACCCTGATGAATGGCACTTTATGCTTGTGGATTTAAATAGATTTGGATTTTTATTGGTGTTTATACTTCTTTGAATCAATTAATATTCTAGGTTGTTTAGCCACATGTGTTATATTTCATGATAAATGTATCAAAAAGTGTGTTTGGAATCAAAAGAGGAAACTTGCTAACTAGAAATGATGGGAGAAACTCTCTAATTTTGAATTCGACGAATAATATCAATAAGAAATGCAATTCAAAATCAAGGCCTGAATTGTTTGTTAAATTGAATGAATTCATGTAATTGATCGTCCACGGGCATTTTTTTCAAAATGAATATAGTTATTAAGAAAGAAACAAAAGTTAATTTCAAGGTTATTGCACGAAAAATAGTCCTGGTAACAAAAAGAGGAGCCTTATTAACATGAGGTGATTAGAAATTCTCATTATTTAGGAATTAAACTAGTTAACATTTGTGCGAAATGCAAACCCTGAATAATGGCACTTTTGGCTGATGGATTTAAATAGATTTTGATTTTTATTGGTGTTTATCCTTGTTTGAATCAATTAATATACTAGGTTGTTTATCCACATGTGTTATATTTCATGATCAATGTATCAAATAGTGTGTTTGCAATCAAAAGAAGAGGCTTGTTAACCAAAAAATAATGGGAGCAACTCTCTAATTTTGAATTCAACAAATAATATCAATAAGAAATGCAATTCAAAATCAAGGACTGAATTGTTTGTTAAATTGAATGAATTCCTGTAATTGATGGTCCACGGGCATTTTTTTCAAAATGAATATAGTTATTAAGAAAGAAACAAAAGTTAATTTCAAGGTTATTGCATGAAAAATAGTCCTGGTAACAACATGAGGAGCCTAATTAACATTAGGTGGTTATAAATTGACATTAGTTAGGAATTAAACTAGTTAAATTTTGTATGATATGCAAACCCTGATGAATGGCACTTTATGCTTGTGGATTTAAATAGATTTGGATTTTTATTGGTGTTTATACTTCTTTGAATCAATTAATATTCTAGGTTGTTTAGCCACATGTGTTATATTTCATGATAAATGTATCAAAAAGTGTGTTTGGAATCAAAAGAGGAAACTTGCTAACTAGAAATGATCGGAGAAACTCTCTAATTTTGAATTCGACAAATAATATCAATAAGAAATGCAATTCAAAATCAAGGACTGAATTGTTTGTTAAATTGAATGAATTCATGTAATTGATCGTCCACAGGCATTTTTTTCAAAATGAATATAGTTATTAAGAAAGAAACAAAAGTTAATTTCAAGGTTATTGCATGAAAAAATAGTCCTGGTAACAACAAGAGGAGCCCTAATTAACATGAGGTGATTGGAAATTCTCATTATTTAGGAATTAAACCAGTTAACATTTGTACAAAATACAAACTTTGAATAATGGCACCTTTGGCCGATGGATTTAAATAGATTTTGATTTTTATTGGTATTTATAATTGTTTGAATCAATTAATATACTAGGTTGTTTAGCCACATGTGTTATATTTCATGATCAATGTGTCAAATAGTGTGTTTGAAATGAAAAGAGGAAACTTGCTAACTAGAAATGATGGGAGCAACTTTCTGATTTTGAATTCAACAAATAATGTCAATAAGAAATGCAATTCAAAATCAAGGACTGAATTGTTTGTTAAATTGAATGAATTCATGTAATTGATGGTCCACGGGCATTTTATTCAAAATGAATATAGTTATCAAGAAAGAAACAAAAGTTAATTTCAAGGTTATTGCTTGAAAAATAGTCGTGGTAACAACATGAGGAGCCTAATTAACATTAGGTGATTAGAAATTGTCATTATTTAGGAATTAAACTAGTTAACATTTGTACGATATGCAAACCTTGATGAATGGCACTTTATGCTTGTGGATTTAAATAGATTTGGATTTTTATTGGTGTTTATACTTCTTTGAATCAATTAATATTCTAGGTTGTTTAGCCACATGTGTTATATTTCATGATAAATGTATCAAAAAGTGTGTTTGGAATCAAAAGAGGAAACTTGCTAACTAGAAATGATCGGAGAAACTCTCTAATTTTGAATTCGACAAATAATATCAATAAGAAATGCAATTCAAAATCAAGGACTGAATTGTTTGTTAAATTGAATGAATTCATGTAATTGATCGTCCACAGACATTTTTTTCAAAATGAATATAGTTATTAAGAAAGAAACAAAAGTTAATTTCAAGGTTATTGCATGAAAAATAGTCCTGGTAACAACAAGAGGAGCCTAATTAACATGAGGTGATTGGAAATTCTCATTATTTAGGAATTAAACCAGTTAACATTTGTACAAAATACAAACTTTGAATAATGGCACCTTTGGCCGATGGATTTAAATAGATTTTGATTTTTATTGGTATTTATAATTGTTTGAATCAATTAATATACTAGGTTGTTTAGCCACATGTGTTATATTTCATGATCAATGTGTCAAATAGTGTGTTTGAAATGAAAAGAGGAAACTTGCTAACTAGAAATGATGGGAGCAACTCTCTGATTTTGAATTCAACAAATAATGTCAATAAGAAATGCAATTCAAAATCAAGGACTGAATTGTTTGTTAAATTGAATGAATTCATGTAATTGATGGTCCACGGGCATTTTTTTCAAAATGAATATAGTTATTAAGAAAGAAACAAAAGTTAATTTCAAGGTTATTGCATCAAAAATAGTCGTGGTAACAACATGAGGAGCCTAATTAACATTAGGTGATTAGAAATTGTCATTATTTAGGAATTAAACTAGTTAACATTTGTACGATATGCAAACCTTGATGAATGGCACTTTATGCTTGTCAATTTAAATAGATTTGGATTTTTATTGGTGTTTATACTTCTTTGAATCAATTAATATTCTAGGTTGTTTAGCCACATGTGTTATATTTCATGATCAATGTGTCAAATAATGTGTTTGAAATCAAAAGAGGAAACTTGCTAACTAGAAATGATGGGAGAAACTCTCTGATTTTGAATTCAACAAATAATATCAATAGAAATGCAATTCAAAATTAAGGACTGAATTATTTGTTAAATTGAATGAATTAATGTAATTGATGGTCCACGTGCATTTTTTTCAGAATGAATATAGTTATTAAGAAAGAAACAAAAGTTAATTTCAAGGTTATTGCATGAAAAATAGTCCTGGTAACAACAAGAGGAGCCTAATTAACATAAGGAGATTAGAAATTCTCATTATTTAGGAATTAAACCAGTTAACATTTGTGCGAAATGCAATCCCAGAATAATGGCACTTTTGGCTGATGGATTTAAATAGATTTTGATTTTTATTGGTGTTTATACTTGTGTGAATCAATTAATATACTAGGTTGTTTAGCCACATGTGTTATATTTCATGATCAATGTATCAAATAGTGTGTTTGAAATGAAAAGAGGAAACTTGCTAACTAGAAATGATGGGAGCAACTCTCTGATTTTGAATTCAACAAATAATGTCAATAAGAAATGCAATTCAAAATCAAGGACTGAATTGTTTGTTAAATTGAATGAATTCATGTAATTGATGGTCCACGGGCATTTTCTTTCAAAATGAATATAGTAATTAAGAAAGAAACAAAAGTTAATTTCAAGGTTATTACATGAAAAATAGTCCTGGTAACAACAAGAGAAACCTAATTAAAATGAGGTGATTAGAAATTCTCATTCTTTAGGAATTAAACCAGTTAACATTTATAAGAAATGCAAACAATGATGAATGGCACCATTGGCCGATTGATTTAAATAGATTTGGATTTTTATTTAGTGTTTTATACTTGTTTCAATCAATTAATATACTAGGTTGTTTAGCCACATGTGTTATACTTCATGATCAATGTATCAAAAAGTGTGTTTGGAATCAAAAGAAATCGCTTGTTAACCAAAAATGATGGGAGCAACTCTCTAATTTTGAATTCAACAAATAATATCAATAAGAAATGCAATTCAAAATCAAGGACTGAATTGTTTGTTAAATTGAATAAATTCATGTAGTTGATGGTCCACGGGCATTTTTTTTCAAAATGAATATAGTTATTAAGAAAGAAACAAAAGTTAATTTCAAGGTTATTGCATGAAAAATAGTCCTGGTAACAACAAGGGGAGCCTAAATAACATAAGGAGATTAGAAATTCTCATTATTTAGGAATTAAACCAGTTAACATTTGTACAAAATGCAAACCATGATGAATTGCACCATTGGCCGATGGATTTAAATAGATTTGGATTTTTATAAGTGATTATACTTGTTTGAATCAATTAATATACAAGGTTGTTTAGCCACAGGTGTTATATTTCATGATAAATGTATCGAACAGTGTGTTTGCAATCAAAAGAAGAGGCTTGTTAACCAAAAAATGATGGGAGCAACTCTCTAATTTTGAATTCAACAAATATTATCAATAAGAAATGCAATTCAAAATCAAGGATAAAATTGTATGTTAAATTGAATGAATTCATGTAATTGATGGTCCACGGGCATTTTTTTTCAAAATGAATATAGTTATTAAGAAAGAAACAAAAGTTAATTTCAAGGTTATTACATGAAAAATAGTCCTGGTAACAACAAGAGAAGCCTAATTAACATGAGGTGATTAGAAATTCTCATTATTTAGGAATTAAACTAGTTAACATTTGTACGAAATGCAAACCATGATGAATGGCACCATTGGCCGATGGATTTAAATAGATTTGGATTTTTACTAGTGTTTATACTTGTTTGAATCAATTAATATACTAGGTTGTTTAGCCACATGTGTTATATTTCATGATCAATGTGTCAAATAATGTGTTTGAAATCAAAAGAGGAAACTTGCTAACTAGAAATGATGGGAGAAACTCTCTGATTTTGAATTCAATAAATAATATCAATAGAAATGCAATTCAAAATTAAGGACTGAATTGTTTATTAAATTGAATGAATTAATGTAATTGATGGTCCACGTGCATTTTTTTCAGAATGAATATAGTTATTAAGAAAGAAACAAAAGTTAATTTCAAGGTTATTGCATGAAAAATAGTCCTGGTAACAACAAGAGGAGCCTAATTAACATGAGGAGATTAGAAATTCTCATTATTTAGGAATTAAACCAGTTAACATTTGTGCGAAATGCAATCCCAGAATAATGGCACTTTTGGCTGATGGATTTAAATAGATTTTGATTTTTATTGGTGTTTATACTTGTGTGAATCAATTAATATACTAGGTTGTTTAGCCACATGTGTTATATTTCATGATCAATGTATCAAATAGTGTGTTTGCAATCAAAAGAAGAGGCTTGTTAACCAAAAAATGATGGGAGCAGCTCTCTAATTTTGAATTCAACAAATAATATCAATAAGAAATGCAATTCAAAATCAAGGACTGAATTGTTTGTTAAATTGAATGAATTCATGTAATTGATGGTCCACGGGCATTTTCTTTCAAAATGAATATAGTAATTAAGAAAGAAACAAAAGTTAATTTCAAGGTTATTACATGAAAAATAGTCCTGGTAACAACAAGAGAAACCTAATTAACATGAGGTGATTAGAAATTCTCATTCTTTAGGAATTAAACCAGTTAACATTTATAAGAAATGCAAACCATGATGAATGGCACCATTGGCCGATTGATTTAAATAGATTTGGATTTTTATTAGTGTTTATACTTGTTTCAATCAATTAATATACTAGGTTGTTTAGCCACATGTGTTATACTTCATGATCAATGTATCAAAAAGTGTGTTTGGAATCAAAAGAAATCGCTTGTTAACCAAAAATGATGGGAGCAACTCTCTAATTTTGAATTCAACAAATAATATCAATCAGAAATGCAATTCAAAATCAAGGACTGAATTGTTTGTTAAATTGAATAAATTCATGTAGTTGATGGTCCACGGGCATTTTTTTCAAAATGAATATAGTTATTAAGAAAGAAACAAAAGTTAATTTCAAGGTTATTGCATGAAAAATAGTCCTGGTAACAACAAGGGGAGCCTAAATAACATAAGGAGATTAGAAATTCTCATTATTTAGGAATTAAACCAGCTAACATTTGTACGAAATGCAAACCATGATGAATTGCACCATTGGCCGATGGATTTAAATAGATTTGGATTTTTATAAGTGATTATACTTGTTTGAATCAATTAATATACAAGGTTGTTTAGCCACAGGTGTTATATTTCATGATAAATGTATCGAACAGTGTGTTTGCAATCAAAAGAAGAGGCTTGTTAACCAAAAAATGATGGGAGCAACTCTCTAATTTTGAATTCAACAAATAATATCAATAAGAAATGCAATTCAAAATCAAGGATAAAATTGTATGTTAAATTGAATGAATTCATGTAATTGATGGTCCACGGGCATTTTTTTTCAAAATGAATATAGTTATTAAGAAAGGAACAAAAGTTAATTTCAAGGTTATTACATGAAAAATAGTCCTGGTAACAACAAGAGAAGCCTAATTAACATGAGGTGATTAGAAATTTCTCATTATTTAGGAATTAAACTAGTTAACATTTGTACGAAATGCAAACCATGATGAATGGCACCATTGGCCGATGGATTTAAATAGATTTGGATTTTTACTAGTGTTTATACTTGTTTCAATCAATTAATATACTAGGTTGTTTAGCCACATGTGTTATATTTCATGATCAATGTGTCAAATAATGTGTTTGAAATCAAAAGAGGAAACTTGCTAACTAGAAATGATGGGAGAAACTCTCTGATTTTGAATTCAATAAATAATATCAATAGAAATGCAATTCAAAATTAAGGACTGAATTGTTTATTAAATTGAATGAATTAATGTAATTGATGGTCCACGTGCATTTTTTTCAGAATGAATATAGTTATTAAGAAAGAAACAAAAGTTAATTTCAAGGTTATTGCATGAAAAATAGTCCTGGGTAACAACAAGAGGAGCCTAATTAACATGAGGAGATTAGAAATTCTCATTATTTTTAGGAATTAAACCAGTTAACATTTGTGCGAAATGCAATCCCAGAATAATGGCACTTTTGGCTGATGGATTTAAATAGATTTTGATTTTTATTGGTGTTTATACTTGTGTGAATCAATTAATATACTAGGTTGTTTAGCCACATGTGTTATATTTCATGATCAATGTATCAAATAGTGTGTTTGCAATCAAAAGAAGAGGCTTGTTAACCAAAAAATGATGGGAGCAGCTCTCTAATTTTGAATTCAACAAATAATATCAATAAGAAATGCAATTCAAAATCAAGGACTGAATTGTTTGTTAAATTGAATGAATTCATGTAATTGATGGTCCACGGGCATTTTCTTTCAAAATGAATATAGTAATTAAGAAAGAAACAAAAGTTAATTTCAAGGTTATTACATGAAAAATAGTCCTGGTAACAACAAGAGAAACCTAATTAACATGAGGTGATTAGAAATTCTCATTCTTTAGGAATTAAACCAGTTAACATTTATAAGAAATGCAAACCATGATGAATGGCACCATTGGCCGATTGATTTAAATAGATTTGGATTTTTATTAGTGTTTATACTTGTTTCAATCAATTAATATACTAGGTTGTTTAGCCACATGTGTTATACTTCATGATCAATGTATCAAAAAGTGTGTTTGGAATCAAAAGAAATCGCTTGTTAACCAAAAATGATGGGAGCAACTCTCTAATTTTGAATTCAACAAATAATATCAATAAGAAATGCAATTCAAAATCAAGGACTGAATTGTTTGTTAAATTGAATAAATTCATGTAGTTGATGGTCCACGGGCATTTTTTTCAAAATGAATATAGTTATTAAGATAGAAACAAAAGTTAATTTCAAGGTTATTGCATGAAAAATAGTCCTGGTAACAACAAGAGGAGCCTAATTAACATGAGGTGATTGGAAATTCTCATTATTTAGGAATTAAACCAGTTAACATTTGTACAAAATACAAACTTTGAATAATGGCACCTTTGGCCGATGGATTTAAATAGATTTTGATTTTTATTGGTATTTATAATTGTTTGAATCAATTAATATACTAGGTTGTTTAGCCACATGTGTTATATTTCATGATCAATGTGTCAAATAGTGTGTTTGAAATGAAAAGAGGAAACTTGCTAACTAGAAATGATGGGAGCAACTCTCTGATTTTGAATTCAACAAATAATGTCAATAAAAAATGCAATTCAAAATCAAGGACTGAATTGTTTGTTAAATTGAATGAATTCATGTAATTGATGGTCCACGGGCATTTTTTTCAAAATGAATATAGTTATTAAGAAAGAAACAAAAGTTAATTTCAAGGTTATTGCATCAAAAATAGTCCTGGTAACAACATGAGGAGCCTAATTAACATTAGGTGATTAGAAATTGTCATTATTTAGGAATTAAACTAGTTAACATTTGTACGATATGCAAACCTTGATGAATGGCACTTTATGCTTGTCGATTTAAATAGATTTGGATTTTTATTGGTGTTTATACTCCTTTGAATCAATTAATATTCTAGGTTGTTTAGCCACATGTGTTATATTTCATGATCAATGTGTCAAATAATGTGTTTGAAATCAAAAGAGGAAACTTGCTAACTAGAAATGATGGGAGAAACTCTCTGATTTTGAATTCAACAAATAATATCAATAGAAATGCAATTCAAAATTAAGGACTGAATTGTTTGTTAAATTGAATGAATTAATATAATTGATGGTCCACATGCATTTTTTTCAGAATGAATATAGTTATTAAGAAAGAAACAAAAGTTAATTTCAAGGTTATTGCATGAAAAATAGTCCTGGTAACAACAAGAGGAGCCTAATTAACATGAGGAGATTAGAAATTCTCATTATTTAGGAATTAAACCAGTTAACATTTGTGCGAAATGCAATCCCAGAATAATGGCACTTTTGGCTGATGGATTTAAATAGATTTTGATTTTTATTGGTGTTTATACTTGTGTGAATCAATTAATATACTAGGTTGTTTAGCCACATGTGTTATATTTCATGATCAATGTATCAAATAGTGTGTTTGCAATATAAAGAAGAGGCTTGTTAACCAAAAAATGATGGGAGCAACTCTCTAATTTTGAATTCAACAAATAATATCAATAAGAAATGCAATTCAAAATCAAGGACTGAATTGTTTGTTAAATTGAATGAATTCATGTAATTGATGGTCCACGGGCATTTTCTTTCAAAATGAATATAGTAATTAAGAAAAAAACAAAAAAGTTTAATTTCAAGGTTATTACATGAAAAATAGTCCTGGGTAACAACAAGAGAAACCTAATTAAACATGAAGTGATTAGAAATTCTCATTCTTTAGGAATTAAACCAGTTAACATTTATAAGAAATGCAAAACCATGATGAATGGCACCATTGGCCGATTGATTTAAATAGATTTGGATTTTTTATTAGTGTTTATACTTGTTTCAATCAATTAATATACTAGGTTGTTTAGCCACATGTGTTATACTTCATGATCAATGTATCAAAAAGTGTGTTTGGAATCAAAAGAAATCGCTTGTTAACCAAAAATGATGGGAGCAACTCTCTAATTTTGAATTCAACAAATAATATCAATAAGAAATGCAATTCAAAATCAAGGACTGAATTGTTTGTTAAATTGAATAAAAATTCATGTAGTTGATGGTCCCAGGGGCATTTTTTTCAAAATGAATATAGTTATTAAGAAAGAAAAAAAAGTTAATTTCAAGGTTATTGCATGAAAAATAGTCCTGGTAACAACAAGGGGAGCCTAAATAACATAAGGAGATTAGAAATTCTCATTATTTAGGAATTAAACCAGCTAACATTTGTACGAAATGCAAACCATGATGAATTGCACCATTGGCCGATGGATTTAAATAGATTTGGATTTTTATAAGTGATTATACTTGTTTGAATCAATTAATATACAAGGTTGTTTAGCCACAGGTGTTATATTTCATGATAAATGTATCGAACAGTGTGTTTGCAATCAAAAGAAGAGGCTTGTTAACCAAAAAAATGATGGGAGCAACTCTCTAATTTTGAATTCAACAAATAATATCAATAAGAAATGCAATTCAAAATCAAGGATAAAATTGTATGTTAAATTGAATGAATTCATGTAATTGATGGTCCACGGGCATTTTTTTTCAAAATGAATATAGTTATTAAGAAAGAAACAAAAGTTAATTTCAAGGTTATTACATGAAAAAATAGTCCTAGGTGGTAACAACAAGAGAAGCCTAATTAACATGAGGTGATTAGAAATTCTCATTATTTAGGAATTAAACTAGTTAACATTTGTACGAAATGCAAACCATGATGAATGGCACCCATTGGCCGATGGATTTAAATAGATTTGGATTTTTACTAGTGTTTATACTTGTTTGAATAAATTAATATACTAGGTTGTTTAGCCACATGTGTTATATTTCATGATCAATGTGTCAAATAATGTGTTTGAAATCAAAAGAGGAAAACTTGCTAACTAGAAATGATGGGAGAAACTCTCTGATTTTGAATTCAATAAATAATATCAATAGAAATGCAATTCAAAATTAAGGACTGAATTGTTTATTAAAATTGAATGAATTAATGTAATTTGATGGTCCACGTGTATTTTTTTTCAGAATGAATATAGTTTATTAAGAAAGAAACAAAAGTTAATTTCAAGGTTATTGCATGAAAAAATAGTCCTGGTAACAACAAGAGGAGCCTAATTAACATGAGGAGATTAGAAAATTCTCATTATTTAGGAATTAAAACCAGTTAACATTTGTGCGAAATGCAATCCCAGAATAATGGCACTTTTGGCTGATGGATTTAAATAGATTTTGATTTTTATTGGTGTTTATACTTGTGTGAATCAATTAATATACTAGGTTGTTTAGCCACATGTGTTATATTTCATGATCAATGTATCAAATAGTGTGTTTGCAATCAAAAGAAGAGGCTTGTTAACCAAAAAAATGATGGGAGCAACTCTCTAATTTTGAATTCAACAAATAATATCAATAAGAAATGCAATTCAAAATCAAGGACTGAATTGTTTGTTAAATTGAATGAATTCATGTAATTGATGGTCCACGGGCATTTTCTTTCAAAATGAATATAGTAATTAAGAAAGAAACAAAAGTTTAATTTCAAGGTTATTACATGAAAAATAGTCCTGGTAACAACAAGAGAAACCTAATTAACATGAGGTGATTAGAAATTCTCATTCTTTAGGAATTAAACCAGTTAACATTTATAAGAAATGCAAACCATGATGAATGGCACCATTGGCCGATTGATTTAAATAGATTTGGATTTTTATTAGTGTTTATACTTGTTTCAATCAATTAATATACTAGGTTGTTTAGCCACATGTGTTATACTTCATGATCAATGTATGAAAAAGTGTGTTTGGAATCAAAAGAAATGGCTTGTTAACCAAAAATGATGGGAGCAACTCTGTAATTTTGAATTCAACAAATAATATCAATAAGAAATGCAATTCAAAATCAAGGACTGAATTGTTTGTTAAATTGAATAAATTCATGTAGTTGATGGTCCACGGGCATTTTTTTCAAAATGAATATAGTTATTAAGATAGAAACAAAAGTTAATTTCAAGGTTATTGCATGAAAAATAGTCCTGGTAACAACAAGAGGAGCCTAATTAACATGAGGTGATTGGAAATTCTCATTATTTAGGAATTAAACCAGTTAACATTTGTACAAAATACAAACTTTGAATAATGGCACCTTTGGCCGATGGATTTAAATAGATTTTGATTTTTATTGGTGTTTATACTTGTGTGAATCAATTAATATACTAGGTTGTTTAGCCACATGTGTTATATTTCATGATCAATGTATCAAATAGTGTGTTTGCAATCAAAAAAAGAGGCTTGTTAACCAAAAAATGATGGGAGCAGCTCTCTAATTTTGAATTCAACAAATAATATCAATAAGAAATGCAATTCAAAATCAAGGACTGAATTGTTTGTTAAATTGAATGAATTCATGTAATTGATGGTCCACGGGCATTTTCTTTCAAAATGAATATAGTAATTAAGAAAGAAACAAAAGTTAATTTCAAGGTTATTACATGAAAAATAGTCCTGGTAACAACAAGAGAAACCTAATTAACATGAGGTGATTAGAAATTCTCATTCTTTAGGAATTAAACCAGTTAACATTTATAAGAAATGCAAACCATGATGAATGGCACCATTGGCCGATTGATTTAAATAGATTTGGATTTTTATTAGTGTTTATACTTGTTTCAATCAATTAATATACTAGGTTGTTTAGCCACATGTGTTATATACTTCATGATCAATGTATCAAAAAGTGTGTTTGGAATCAAAAGAAATCGCTTGTTAACCAAAAATGATGGGAGCAACTCTCTAATTTTGAATTCAACAAATAATATCAATAAGAAATGCAATTCAAAATCAAGGACTGAATTGTTTGTTAAATTGAATAAATTCATGTAGTTGATGGTCCACGGGCATTTTTTTCAAAATGAATATAGTTATTAAGATAGAAACAAAAGTTAATTTCAAGGTTATTGCATGAAAAAATAGTCCTGGTAACAACAAGAGGAGCCTAATTAACATGAGGTGATTGGAAATTCTCATTATTTAGGAATTAAACCAGTTAACATTTGTACAAAATACAAACTTTGAATAATGGCACCTTTGGCCGATGGATTTAAATAGATTTTGATTTTTATTGGTATTTATAATTGTTTGAATCAATTAATATACTAGGTTGTTTAGCCACATGTGTTATATTTCATGATCAATGTGTCAAAAATAGTGTGTTTGAAATGAAAAGAGGAAACTTGCTAACTAGAAATGATGGGAGCAACTCTCTGATTTTGAATTCAACAAATAATGTCAATAAAAAATGCAATTCAAAATCAAGGGACTGAATTGTTTGTTAAATTGAATGAATTCATGTAATTGATGGTCCACGGGCATTTTTTTCAAAATGAATATAGTTATTAAGAAAGAAACAAAAGTTAATTTCAAGGTTATTGCATCAAAAATAGTCCTGGTAACAACATGAGGAGCCTAATTAACATTAGGTGATTAGAAATTGTCATTATTTAGGAATTAAACTAGTTAACATTTGTACGATATGCAAACCTTGATGAATGGCACTTTATGCTTGTCGATTTAAATAGATTTGGATTTTTATTGGTGTTTATACTCCTTTGAATCAATTAATATTCTAGGTTGTTTAGCCACATGTGTTATATTTCATGATCAATGTGTCAAATAATGTGTTTGAAATCAAAAGAGGAAACTTGCTAACTAGAAATGATGGGAGAAACTCTCTGATTTTGAATTCAACAAATAATATCCATAGAAATGCAATTCAAAATTAAGGACTGAATTGTTTGTTAAATTGAATGAATTAATGTAATTGATGGTCCACATGCATTTTTTTCAGAATGAATATAGTTATTAAGAAAGAAACAAAAGTTAATTTCAAGGTTATTGCATGAAAAATAGTCCTGGTAACAACAAGAGGAGCCTAATTAACATGAGGAGATTAGAAATTCTCATTATTTAGGAATTAAACTAGTTAACATTTGTACGAAATGCAATCCCAGAATAATGGCACTTTTGGCTGATGGATTTAAATAGATTTTGATTTTTATTGGTGTTTATACTTGTGTGAATCAATTAATATACTAGGTTCTTTAGCCACATGTGTTATATTTCATGATCAATGTATCAAATAGTGTGTTTGCAATCAAAAGAAGAGGCTTGTTAACCAAAAAATGATGGGAGCAACTCTCTAATTTTGAATTCAACAAATAATATCAATAAGAAATGCAATTCAAAATCAAGGACTGAATTGTTTGTTAAATTGAATGAATTCATGTAATTGATGGTCCACGGGCATTTTCTTTCAAAATGAATATAGTAATTAAGAAAGAAACAAAAGTTAATTTCAAGGTTATTACATGAAAAATAGTCCTGGTAACAACAAGAAAAACCTAATTAACATGAAGTGATTAGAAATTCTCATTCTTTAGGAATTAAACCAGTTAACATTTATAAGAAATGCAAACCATGATGAATGGCACCATTGGCCGATTGATTTAAATAGATTTGGATTTTTATTAGTGTTTATACTTGTTTCAATCAATTAATATACTAGGTTGTTTAGCCACATGTGTTATACTTCATGATCAATGTATCAAAAAGTGTGTTTGGAATCAAAAGAAATCGCTTGTTAACCAAAAATGATGGGAGCAACTCTCTAATTTTGAACGCAACAAATAATATCAATAAGAAATGCAATTCAAAATCAAGGACTGAATTGTTTGTTAAATTGAATAAATTCATGTAGTTGATGGTCCACGGGCATTTTTTTCAAAATGAATATAGTTATTAAGAAAGAAACAAAAGTTAATTTCAAGGTTATTGCATGAAAAATAGTCCTGGTAACAACAAGGGGAGCCTAAATAACATAAGGAGATTAGAAATTCTCATTATTTAGGAATTAAACCAGCTAACATTTGTACGAAATGCAAACCATGATGAATTGCACCATTGGCCGATGGATTTAAATAGATTTGGATTTTTATAAGTAATTATACCTGTTTGAATCAATTAATATACAAGGTTGTTTAGCCACAGGTGTTATATTTCATGATAAATGTATCGAATAGTGTGTTTGCAATCAAAAGAAGAGGCTTGTTAACCAAAAAATGATGGGAGCAACTCTCTAATTTTGAATTCAACAAATAATATCAATAAGAAATGCAATTCAAAATCAAGGACAAAATTGTATGTTAAATTGAATGAATTCATGTAATTGATGGTCCACGGGCATTTTTTTTCAAAATGAATATAGTTATTAAGAAAGAAACAAAAGTTAATTTCAAGGTTATTACATGAAAAATAGTCCTGGTAACAACAAGAGAAGCCTAATTAACATGAGGTGATTAGAAATTCTCATTATTTAGGAATTAAACTAGTTAACATTTGTACGAAATGCAAACCATGATGAATGAAACCATTGGCCGATGGATTTAAATAGATTTGGATTTTTACTAGTGTTTATACTTGTTTGAATCAATTAATATACTAGGTTGTTTAGCCACATGTGTTGTATTTCATGATCAATGTGTCAAATAATGTGTTTGAAATCAAAAGAGGAAACTTGCTAACTAGAAATGATGGGAGAAACTCTCTGATTTTGAACTCAACAAATAATATCAATAAGAAATGCAATTCAAAATCAAGGTGTGAATTGTTTGTTAAATTCAATGAATTCATGTAATTGATGGTCCGCGTGCATTTTTTTCAAAATGAATATGGTTATTAAGAAAGAAAAAAAAGTTAATTTCAAGGTTATTGCATGAAAAATAGTCCTAGTAACAACAAGAGGAGCCTAATTAACATTACGTGATTAGAAATTGTCATTATTTAGGAATTAAACTAGTTAACATTTGTACGAAAAGCAAACCATGATGAATGGCACCATTGGCCGATGGATTTAAATAAATTTGGATTTTTTTTCAAAATGAATATAGTTATTAAGAAAGAAACAAAAGTTAATTTCAAGGTTATTACATGAAAAATAGTCCTGGTAACAACAAGAGAAGCCTAATTAACATGAGGTGATTAGAAATTCTCATTATTTAGGAATTAAACTAGTTAACATTTGAACGAAATGCAAACCATGATGAATGGCACCATTGGCTGATGGATTTAAATAGATTTTGATTTTTATTAGTGTTTATACTTGTTTCAATCAATTAATATACTAGGTTGTTTAGCCACATGTGTTATATTTCATGATCAATGCGTCAAAAAGTGTGTTTGGAATCAAAAGAAATGGCTTGTTAACCAAAAAATGATGGGAGCAACTCTCTAATTTTGAATTCAACAAATAATATCAATATGAAATGCAATTCAAAATCAAGGACTGAATTGTTTGTTAAATTGAATGAATTCATGTAATTGATGGTCCACGGGCATTTTTTTCAAAATGAATATAGTTATTAAGAAAGAAACAAAAGTTAATTTGAAGGTTATTGCATGAAAAATAGTCCAGGTAACAACAAGAGGAGCCTAATTAACATTAGGTGGTTAGAAATTGTCATTATTTAGGAATTAAATGAGTTAACATTTGTACGATATGCAAACCCAGATGAATGGCACCTTTTGCCTGTGGATTTAAATAGATTTGGATTTTTATTGGTTTTTATACTTATTTGAATCAATTAATATACTAGGTTGTTGAGCCACATGTGTTATATTTCATGATCAATGCGTCAAACAGTGTGTGTGCAATCAAAAGAAGAGGCTTGTTAACCAAGAAATGATGGGAGCAACTCTCTAATTTTGAATTCAACAAATAATATCAATATGAAAAGCAATTCAAAATCAAGGACTGAATTGTTTGTTAAATTGAATGAATTCATGTAATTGATGGTCCACAGGCATTTTTTTCAAAATTAATATAGTTATTAAGAAAGAAACAAAAGTTAATTTCAAGGTTATTGCATGAAAAATAGTCCTGGTAACAACAAGAGGAGCCTAATTAACATTAGGTGATTAGAAATTATCATTATTTAGGAATTAAACTAGTTAACATTTGTACCATATGCAAACCCTGATGAATGGAACTTTATGCTTGTGGATTGAAATAGATTTAGATTTTTATTGGTGTTTATACTTCTTTGAATCAATTAATATTCTAGTTTGTTTAGCCACATGTGTTATATTTCATGATAAATGTATCAAAAAGTGTGTTTGGAATCAAAAGAGGAAACTTGCTAACTAAAAATGATCGGAGAAACTCTCTAATTTTGAATTCGACAAATAATATCAATAAGAAATGCAATTCAAAATCAAAGACTGAATTGTTTGTTAAATTGAATGAATTCATATAATTGATAGTCCACAGTCATTTTTTTCAAAATGAATATAGTTATTAAGAAAGAAACAAAAGTTAATTTCAAGGTTTTTGCATGAAAAATAGTCCTGGTAACAACAAGAGGAGCCTAATTAACATGAGGTGATTGGAAATTCTCATTATTTAGGAATTAAACCAGTTAACATTTGTACAAAATGCAAACCTTGAATAATGGCACCTTTGGCCGATGGATTTAAATAGATTTTGATTTTTATTGGTATTTATACATGTTTGAATCAATTAATATACTAGTTTGTTTAGCCACATGTGTTATATTTCATGATCAATGTATCAAATAGTGTGTATGGAATCAAAAGAAGGGACTTGTTAACCAAAAAAGATGGGAGCAACTCTCTAATTTTGAATTCAACAAATAATATCAATAAGAAATGCAATTCAAAATCAAGGACTGAATTGTTTGTAAAATTGAATGAATTCATGTAACTGATCGTCCACGGGCATTTTTTTCACAATGAATATAGTTATTAAGAAAGAAACAAAAGTTAATTTCAAGGTTATTGCATGAAAAATAGTCCTGGTAACAACAACAGGAGCCTGATTAACATGAGGTGATTAGAAATTCTCATTATTTAGGAATTAAACCAGTTAACATTTGTGCGAAATGCAAACCCTGAATAATGGCACTTTTGGCCGATGGATTTAAATAGATTTTGATTTTTATTGGTGTCTATACTTGTTTCAATCAATTAATATACTAGGTTGTTCAGCCAAATGTGTTATATTTCAAGATCAATGTATCAAATAGTGTGTTTGGAATTAAAAGAAGAGACTTGTTAACCAAAAAAGATGGGGGCAACTCTCTAATTTTGAATTCAACAAGTAATATCAATAAGAAATGCTATTCAAAATCAAGGACTGAATTGTTTGTTAAATTGAAAGAATTCATGTAATTGATGGTCCACGGGCATTTTTTTCAAAATGAATATAGTTATTAAGAAAGAAACAAAAGTTAATTTCAAAGTTATTGCATGAAAAATAGTCCTGGTAACAACAAGGGGAGCCTAATTAACATGAGGAGATTAGAAATTCTCATTATTTCGGAATTAAACCAATTAACATTTGTACGAAATGCAAACCATGATGAATGGCACCTTTGGCCGATGGATTTAAATAGATTTGGATTTTTATTAGTGTTTATACTTGTTTGAATCAATTAATATACTAGGTTGTTTAGCCACATGTGTTATATTTCATGATAAATGTATCAAACAGTGTGTTTGCAATCAAAAGAAGAGGCTTGTTAACCAAAAAATGATGGGAGCAACTCTCTAATTTTGAATTCAACAAATAATATCAATAAGAAATGCAATTCAAAATCAAGGACAAAATTGTATGTTAAATTGAATGAATTCATGTAATTGATGGTCCACGGGCATTTTTTTTCAAAATGAATATAGTTATTAAGAAAGAAACAAAAGTTAATTTCAAGGTTATTGCATGAAAAATAGTCCTGGTAACAACAAGAGGAGCCTAATTAACATGAGATGATTGGAAAGTCTCATTATTTAGGAATTAAAATAGTTAACATTTGTACAAAATGCAAACCTTGAATAATGGCATCTTTGGCCGATGGATTTAAATAGATTTTGATTTTTATTGGTATTTATACATGTTTCAATCAATTAATATACTAGGTTGTTTAGCCACATGTGTTATATTTCATGATCAATGTATCAAATAGTGTGTTTGAAATCAAAAGAAGGGACTTGTTTACCAAAAAAGATGGGAGCAACTCTAATTTTGAATTCAACAAATAATATCAATAAGAAATGCAATACAAAATCAAGGACTGAATTGTTTGTTAAATTGAATGAATTCATGTGATTGATGGTCGACGGGCATTTTTTTCAAAATGAATATAGTTATTAAGAAAGAAACAAAAGTTCATTTCAAGGTTATTGCATGAAAATTAGTCCTCGTAACAAGAAGAGAAGCCTAATTAATATGAGGTGATTAGAAATTCTCATTATTTAGGAATTACACCAGTTAACATTTGTACGAAATGCAAACCATGATGAGTGGCACCATTGGCTGATGGATTTAAATTGATTTGGATTTTTATTAGTGTTAATACTTGTTTGAATCAATTAATATACTAGGTTATTTAGCCATATGTGTTATACTTCATGATTAATGTATCAAAAAGTATGTTTGGAATCAAAAGAAGAGGATTGTTAACCAAAAATGATGGGAGCAACTCTCTAATTTTGAATTCAACAAATAATATCAATAAGAAATGCAATTCAAAATCAATAACTGAATTATTTGTTAAATTGATGGAATTCATGTAATTGATGGTCCACAAGCATTTTTTTTCAAAATGAATATAGTTATTAAGAAAGAAACAAAAGTTAATTTCAAGGTTATTGCATGAAAAATAGTCCTAGTAACAACAAGAGGAGCCTAATTAACATTAGGTGATTAGAAATTGTCATTATTTAGGAATTAAACTAGTTAACATTTGTACGAAAAGCAAACCATGATGAATGGCACCATTGGCCGATGGATTTAAATAGATTTGGATTTTTACTAGTGTTTATACTTGTTTGAATAAATTAATATACTAGGTTGTTTAGCCACATGTGTTATATTTCATGATCAATGTGTCAAATAATGTATTTGAAATCAAAAAGGAAACTTGCTAAGTATAAATGATGGGAGAAACTCCCTGATTTTGAATTCAACAAATAATATCAATAAGAAATGCAATTCAAAATCAAGGACTGAATTGTTTGTTAAATTGAATGAATTCATGTAATTTATGGTCCGCGTGCATTTTTTTCAAAATGAATATATAGTTATTAAGAAAGAAAAAAAAAAAGTTAATTTCAAGGTTATTGCATGAAAAATAGTCCGGGTAACAACAAGAGGAGCCTAATTAACATTAGGTGATTAGAAATTGTCATTATTTAGGAATTAAACTAGTTAACATTTGTACGAAAAGCAAACCATGATGAATGGCACCATTGGCCGATGGATTTAAATAGAATTGGATTTTTACTAGTGTTTATACTTGTTTGAATCAATTAATATACTAGGTTGTTTAGCCACATGTGTTATACTTCATGATTAATGTATCAAAAAGTGTGTTTGGAATCAAAAGAAGAGGCTTGTTAACCAAAAATGATGGGAGCAACTCTCTAATTTTGAATTCAACAAATAATATCAATAAGAAATACAATTCAAAATCAAGGACTGAATTGTTTGTTAAATTGAATGAATTCATGTAATTGATGGTCCACGTGCATTTTTTTCAAAATGAATATAGTTATTAAGAAAGAAAAAAAAGTTAATTTCAAGGTTATTGCATGAAAAATAGTCCTGGTAACAACAAGAGGATCCTAATTAACATTAGGTGATTAGAAATTATCATTATTTAGGAATTAAACTAGTTAACATTTGTACGAAAAGCAAACCATGATGAATGGCACCATTGGCCGATGGATTTAAATAGATTTGGATTTTTACTAGTGTTCATACTTGTTTGAATCAATTAATATACTAGGTTGTTTAGCCACATGTGTTATATTTCATGATCAATGTGTCAAATAATGTGTTTGAAATCAAAAGAGGAAACTTGCTAACTAGAAAAATGATGGGAGAAACTCTCTGATTTTGAACTCAACAAATAATATCAATAAGAAATGCAATTCAAAATCAAGGTGTGAATTGTTTGTTAAATTGAATGAATTCATGTAATTGATGGTCCGCGTGCATTTTTTTCAAAATGAATATAGTTATTAAGAAAGAAAAAAAAAAAAGTTAATTTCAAGGTTGGTTATTGCATGAAAAATAGTCCTAGTAACAACAAGAGGAGCCTAATTAACATTGGGTGATTAGAAATTGTCATTATTTAGGAATTAAACTAGTTAACATTTGTACGAAAAGCAAACCATGATGAATGGCACCATTGGTCCGATGGATTTAAATAGATTTGGATTTTTACTAGTGTTTATATACTTGTTTGAATAAATTAATATACTAGGTTGTTTAGCCACATGTGTTATATTTCATGATCAATGTGTCAAATAATGTGTTTGAAATCAAAAAGGAAACTTGCTAAGTATAAATGATGGGAGAAACTCCCCTGATTTTGAATTCAACAAATAATATCAATAAGAAATGCAATTCAAAATCAAGGACTGAATTGTTTGTTAAATTGAATGAATTCATGTAATTTATGGTCCGCGTGCATTTTTTTTCAAAATGAATATAGTTATTAAGAAAGAAAAAAAAAAGTTAATTTCAAGGTTATTGCATGAAAAATAGTCCGGGTAACAACAAGAGGAGCCTAATTAACATTAGGTGATTAGAAATTGTCATTATTTAGGAATTAAAACTAGTTAACATTTGTACGAAAAGCAAACCATGATGAATGGCACCATTGGCCGATGGATTTAAATAGAATTGGATTTTTACTAGTGTTTATACTTGTTTGAATCAATTAATATACTAGGTTGTTTAGCCACATGTGTTATACTTCATGATTAATGTATCAAAAAGTGTGTTTGGAATCAAAAGAAGAGGCTTGTTAACCAAAAATGATGGGAGCAACTCTCTAATTTTGAATTCAACAAATAATATCAATAAGAAATGCAATTCAAAATCAAGGACTGAATTGTTTGTTAAATTGAATGAATTCATGTAATTGATGGTCCACGTGCATTTTTTTCAAAATGAATATAGTTATTAAGAAAGAAAAAAAAAAAGTTAATTTCAAGGTTATTGCATGAAAAATAGTCCTGGTAACAACAAGAGGATCCTAATTAACATTAGGTGATTAGAAATTATCATTATTTAGGAATTAAACTAGTTAACATTTGTACGAAAAGCAAACCATGATGAATGGCACCATTGGCCGATGGATTTAAATAGATTTGGATTTTTACTAGTGTTCATACTTGTTTGAATCAATTAATATACTAGGTTGTTTAGCCACATGTGTTATATTTCATGATCAATGTGTCAAATAATGTGTTTGAAATCAAAAGAGGAAACTTGCTAACTAGAAATGATGGGAGAAACTCTCTGATTTTGAACTCAACAAATAATATCAATAAGAAATGCAATTCAAAATCAAGGTGTGAATTGTTTGTTAAATTGAATGAATTCATGTAATTGATGGTCCGCGTGCATTTTTTTCAAAATGAATATAGTTATTAAGAAAGAAAAAAAAGTTAATTTCAAGGTTATTGCATGAAAAAATAGTCCTAGTAACAACAAGAGGAGCCTAATTAACATTGGGTGATTAGAAATTGTCATTATTTAGGAATTAATTAACTAGTTAACATTTGTACGAAAAGCAAACCATGATGAATGGCACCATTGGCCGATGGATTTAAATAGATTTGGATTTTTACTAGTGTTTATACTTGTTTGAATAAATTAATATACTAGGTTGTTTAGCCACATGTGTTATATTTCATGATCAATGTGTCAAATAATGTGTTTGAAATCAAAAAGGAAACTTGCTAAGTATAAATGATGGGAGAAACTCCCTGATTTTGAATTCAACAAATAATATCAATAAGAAATGCAATTCAAAATCAAGGACTGAATTGTTTGTTAAATTGAATGAATTCATGTAATTTATGGTCCGCGTGCATTTTTTTCAAAATGAATATAGTTATTAAGAAAGAAAAAAAAAGTTAATTTCAAGGTTATTGCATGAAAAATAGTCCGGGTAACAACAAGAGGAGCCTAATTAACATTAGGTGATTAGAAATTGTCATTATTTAGGAATTAAACTAGTTAACATTTGTACGAAAAGCAAACCATGATGAATGGCACCATTGGCCGATGGATTTAAATAGAATTTGGATTTTTACTAGTGTTTTATACTTGTTTGAATCAATTAATATACTAGGTTGTTTAGCCACATGTGTTATACTTCATGATTAATGTATCAAAAAGTGTGTTTTGAATCAAAAGAAGAGGCTTGTTAACCAAAAAATGATGGGAGCAACTCTCTAATTTTGAATTCAACAAATAATATCAATAAGAAATGCAATTCAAAATCAAGGACTGAATTGTTTGTTAAATTGAATGAATTCATGTAATTGATGGTCCACGTGCATTTTTTTTTTTCAAAATGAATATAGTTATTAAGAAAGAAAAAAAAGTTAATTTCAAGGTTATTGCATGAAAAATAGTCCTGGTAACAACAAGAGGATCCTAATTAACATTAGGTGATTAGAAATTATCATTATTTAGGAATTAAACTAGTTAACATTTGTACGAAAAGCAAACCATGATGAATGGCACCATTGGCCGATGGATTTAAATAGATTTGGATTTTTACTAGTGTTCATACTTGTTTGAATCAATTAATATACTAGGTTGTTTAGCCACATGTGTTATATTTCATGATCAATGTGTCAAATAATGTGTTTGAAATCAAAAGAGGAAACTTGCTAACTAGAAATGATGGGAGAAACTCTATGATTTTGAACTCAACAAATAATATCAATAAGAAATGCAATTCAAAATCAAGGACTGAATTGTTTGTTAAATTGAATGAATTCATGTAATTGATGGTCCGCGTGCATTTTTTTCAAAATGAATATAGTTATTAAGAAAGAAAAAAAAGTTAATTTCAAGGTTATTGCATGAAAAATAGTCCTAGTAACAACAAGAGGAGCCTAATTAACATTAGGTGATTAGAAATTGTCATTATTTAGGAATTAAACTAGTTAACATTTGTACGAAAAGCAAACCATGATGAATGGCACCATTGGCCGATGGATTTAAATAGATTTGGATTTTTACTAGTGTTTATACTTGTTTGAATAAATTAATATACTAGGTTGTTTAGCCACATGTGTTATATTTCATGATCAATGTGTCAAATAATGTGTTTGAAATCAAAAAGGAAACTTGCTAAGTATAAATGATGGGAGAAACTCCCTGATTTTGAATTCAACAAATAATATCAATAAGAAATGCAATTCAAAATCAAGGACTGAATTGTTTGTTAAATTGAATGAATTCATGTAATTTATGGTCCGCGTGCATTTTTTTCAAAATGAATATAGTTATTAAGAAAGAAAAAAAAAAGTTAATTTCAAGGTTATTGCATGAAAAATAGTCCGGGTAACAACAAGAGGAGCCTAATTAACATTAGGTGATTAGAAATTGTCATTATTTAGGAATTAAACTAGTTAACATTTGTACGAAAAGCAAACCATGATGAATGGCACCATTGGCCGATGGATTTAAATAGAATTGGATTTTTACTAGTGTTTATACTTGTTTGAATCAATTAATATACTAGGTTGTTTAGCCACATGTGTTATACTTCATGATTAATGTATCAAAAAGTGTGTTTTGAATCAAAAGAAGAGGCTTGTTAACCAAAAATGATGGGAGCAACTCTCTAATTTTGAATTCAACAAATAATATCAATAAGAAATGCAATTCAAAATCAAGGACTGAATTGTTTGTTAAATTGAATGAATTCATGTAATTGATGGTCCACGTGCATTTTTTTCAAAATGAATATAGTTATTAAGAAAGAAAAAAAAGTTAATTTCAAGGTTATTGCATGAAAAATAGTCCTGGTAACAACAAGAGGAGCCTAATTAACATTAGGTGATTAGAAATTATCATTATTTAGGAATTAAACTAGTTAACATTTGTACGAAAAGCAAACCATGATGAATGGCACCATTGGCCGATGGATTTAAATAGATTTGGATTTTTACTAGTGTTCATACTTGTTTGAATCAATTAATATACTAGGGTTTGTTTAGCCACATGTGTTATATTTCATGATCAATGTGTCAAATAATGTGTTTGAAATCAAAAGAGGAAACTTGCTAACTAGAAATGATGGGAGAAACTCTCTGATTTTGAACTCAACAAATAATATCAATAAGAAATGCAATTCAAAATCAAGGTGTGAATTGTTTGTTAAATTGAATGAATTCATGTAATTGATGGTTCGCGTGCATTTTTTTCAAAATGAATATAGTTATTAAGAAAGAAAAAAAAAGTTAATTTCAAGGTTATTGCATGAAAAATAGTCCTAGTAACAACAAGAGGAGCCTAATTAACATTAGGTGATTAGAAATTGTCATTATTTAGGAATTAAACTAGTTAACATTTGTACGAAAAGCAAACCATGATGAATGGCACCATTGGCCGATGGATTTAAATAGATTTGGATTTTTACTAGTGTTTATACTTGTTTGAATAAATTAATATACTAGGTTGTTTAGCCACATGTGTTATATTTCATGATCAATGTGTCAAATAATGTGTTTGAAATCAAAAAGGAAACTTGCTAAGTATAAATGATGGGAGAAACTCCCTGATTTTGAATTCAACAAATAATATCAATAAGAAATGCAATTCAAAATCAAGGACTGAATTGTTTGTTAAATTGAATGAATTCATGTAATTTATGGTCCGCGTGCATTTTTTTCAAAATGAATATAGTTATTAAGAAAGAAAAAAAAAGTTAATTTCAAGGTTATTGCATGAAAAATAGTCCGGGTAACAACAAGAGGAGCCTAATTAACATTAGGTGATTAGAAATTGTCATTATTTAGGAATTAAACTAGTTAACATTTGTACGAAAAGCAAACCATGATGAATGGCACCATTGGCCGATGGATTTAAATAGAATTGGATTTTTACTAGTGTTTATACTTGTTTGAATCAATTAATATACTAGGTTGTTTAGCCACATGTGTTATACTTCATGATTAATGTATCAAAAAGTGTGTTTTGAATCAAAAGAAGAGGCTTGTTAACCAAAAATGATGGGAGCAACTCTCTAATTTTGAATTCAACAAATAATATCAATAAGAAATGCAATTCAAAATCAAGGACTGAATTGTTTGTTAAATTGAATGAATTCATGTAATTGATGGTCCACGTGCATTTTTTTCAAAATGAATATAGTTATTAAGAAAGAAAAAAAAGTTAATTTCAAGGTTATTGCATGAAAAATAGTCCTGGTAACAACAAGAGGATCCTAATTAACATTAGGTGATTAGAAATTATCATTATTTAGGAATTAAACTAGTTAACATTTGTACGAAAAGCAAACCATGATGAATGGCACCATTGGCCGATGGATTTAAATAGATTTGGATTTTTACTAGTGTTCATACTTGTTTGAATCAATTAATATACTAGGTTGTTTAGCCACATGTGTTATATTTCATGATCAATGTGTCAAATAATGTGTTTGAAATCAAAAGAGGAAACTTGCTAACTAGAAATGATGGGAGAAACTCTCTGATTTTGAACTCAACAAATAATATCAATAAGAAATGCAATTCAAAATCAAGGTGTGAATTGTTTGTTAAATTGAATGAATTCATGTAATTGATGGTCCGCGTGCATTTTTTTCAAAATGAATATAGTTATTAAGAAAGAAAAAAAAAGTTAATTTCAAGGTTATTGCATGAAAAATAGTCCTAGTAACAACAAGAGGAGCCTAATTAACATTAGGTGATTAGAAATTGTCATTATTTAGGAATTAAACTAGTTAACATTTTTACGAAAAGCAAACCATGATGAATGGCACCATTGGCCGATGGATTTAAATAGATTTGGATTTTTACTAGTGTTTATACTTGTTTGAATAAATTAATATACTAGGTTGTTTAGCCACATGTGTTATATTTCATGATCAATGTGTCAAATAATGTGTTTGAAATCAAAAAGGAAACTTGCTAAGTATAAATGATGGGAGAAACTCCCTGATTTTGAATTCAACAAATAATATCAATAAGAAATGCAATTCAAAATCAAGGACTGAATTGTTTGTTAAATTGAATGAATTCATGTAATTTATGGTCCGCGTGCATTTTTTTCAAAATGAATATAGTTATTAAGAAAGAAAAAAAAAGTTAATTTCAAGGTTATTGCATGAAAAATAGTCCGGGTAACAACAAGAGGAGCCTAATTAACATTAGGTGATTAGAAATTGTCATTATTTAGGAATTAAACTAGTTAACATTTGTACGAAAAGCAAACCATGATGAATGGCACCATTGGCCGATGGATTTAAATAGAATTGGATTTTTACTAGTGTTTATACTTGTTTGAATCAATTAATATACTAGGTTGTTTAGCCACATGTGTTATACTTCATGATTAATGTATCAAAAAGTGTGTTTTGAATCAAAAGAAGAGGCTTGTTAACCAAAAAATGATGGGAGCAACTCTCTAATTTTGAATTCAACAAATAATATCAATAAGAAATGCAATTCAAAATCAAGGACTGAATTGTTTGTTAAAATTGAATGAATTCATGTAATTGATGGTCCACGTGCATTTTTTTCAAAATGAATATAGTTATTAAGAAAGAAAAAAAAAGTTAATTTCAAGGTTATTGCATGAAAAATAGTCCTGGTAACAACAAGAGGAGCCTAATTAACATTAGGTGATTAGAAATTATCATTATTTAGGAATTAAACTAGTTAACATTTGTACGAAAAGCAAACCATGATGAATGGCACCATTGGCCGATGGATTTAAATAGATTTGGATTTTTACTAGTGTTCATACTTGTTTGAATCAATTAATATACTAGGTTGTTTAGCCACATGTGTTATATTTCATGATCAATGTGTCAAATAATGTGTTTTGAATCAAAAGAGGAAACTTGCTAACTAGAAATGATGGGAGAAACTCTCTAATTTTGAACTCAACAAATAATATCAATAAGAAATGCAATTCAAAATCAAGGTGTGAATTGTTTGTTAAATTGAATGAATTCATGTAATTGATGGTCCGCGTGCATTTTTTTCAAAATGAATATAGTTATTAAGAAAGAAAAAAAAGTTAATTTCAAGGTTATTGCATGAAAAATAGTCCTAGTAACAACAAGAGGAGCCTAATTAACATTAGGTGATTAGAAATTGTCATTATTTAGGAATTAAACTAGTTAACATTTTGTACGAAAAGCAAACCATGATGAATGGCACCATTGGCCGATGGATTTAAATAGATTTGGATTTTTACTAGTGTTTATACTTGTTTGAATAAATTAATATACTAGGTTGTTTAGCCACATGTGTTATATTTCATGATCAATGTGTCAAATAATGTGTTTGAAATCAAAAAGGAAACTTGCTAAGTATAAATGATGGGAGAAACTCCCTGATTTTGAAATTCAACAAATAATATCAATAAGAAATGCAATTCAAAATCAAGGACTGAATTGTTTGTTAAATTGAATGAATTCATGTAATTTATGGTCCGCGTGCATTTTTTTCAAAATGAATATAGTTATTAAGAAAGAAAAAAAAAGTTAATTTCAAGGTTATTGCATGAAAAATAGTCCGGGTAACAACAAGAGGAGCCTAATTAACATTAGGTGATTAGAAATTGTCATTATTTAGGAATTAAACTAGTTAACATTTGTACGAAAAGCAAACCATGATGAATGGCACCATTGGCCGATGGATTTAAATAGAATTGGATTTTTACTAGTGTTTATACTTGTTTGAATCAATTAATATACTAGGTTGTTTAGCCACATGTGTTATACTTCATGATTAATGTATCAAAAAGTGTGTTTGGAATCAAAAGAAGAGGCTTGTTAACCAAAAATGATGGGAGCAACTCTCTAATTTTGAATTCAACAAATAATATCAATAAGAAATGCAATTCAAAATCAAGGACTGAATTGTTTGTTAAATTGAATGAATTCATGTAATTGATGGTCCACGTGCATTTTTTTCAAAATGAATATAGTTATTAAGAAAGAAAAAAAAGTTAATTTCAAGGTTATTGCATGAAAAATAGTCCTGGTAACAACAAGAGGAGCCTAATTAACATTAGGTGATTAGAAATTATCATTATTTAGGAATTAAACTAGTTAACATTTGTACGAAAAGCAAACCATGATGAATGGCACCATTGGCCGATGGATTTAAATAGATTTGGATTTTTACTAGTGTTCATACTTGTTTGAATCAATTAATATACTAGGTTGTTTAGCCACATGTGTTATATTTCATGATCAATGTGTCAAATAATGTGTTTGAAATCAAAAGAGGAAACTTGCTAACTAGAAATGATGGGAGAAACTCTCTGATTTTGAACTCAACAAATAATATCAATAAGAAATGCAATTCAAAATCAAGGTGTGAATTGTTTGTTAAATTGAATGAATTCATGTAATTGATGGTCCGCGTGCATTTTTTTTTCAAAAATGAATATAGTTATTAAGAAAGAAAAAAAAAGTTAATTTCAAGGTTATTGCATGAAAAATAGTCCTAGTAACAACAAGAGGAGCCTAATTAACATTAGGTGATTAGAAATTGTCATTATTTAGGAATTAAACTAGTTAACATTTGTACGAAAAGCAAACCATGATGAATGGCACCATTGGCCGATGGATTTAAATAGATTTGGATTTTTTACTAGTGTTTTATACTTGTTTGAATAAATTAATATACTAGGTTGTTTAGCCACATGTGTTATATTTCATGATCAATGTGTCAAATAATGTGTTTGAAATCAAAAAGGAAAACTTGCTAAGTATAAATGATGGGAGAAACTCCCTGATTTTGAATTCAACAAATAATATCAATAAGAAATGCAATTCAAAATCAAGGACTGAATTGTTTGTTAAATTGAATGAATTCATGTAATTTATGGTCCGCGTGCATTTTTTTTCAAAATGAATATAGTTATTAAGAAAGAAAAAAAAAGTTAATTTCAAGGTTATTGCATGAAAAATAGTCCGGGTAACAACAAGAGGAGCCTAATTAACATTAGGTGATTAGAAATTGTCATTATTTAGGAATTAAACTAGTTAACATTTGTACGAAAAGCAAACCATGATGAATGGCACCATTGGCCGATGGATTTAAATAGAATTGGATTTTTACTAGTGTTTATACTTGTTTGAATCAATTAATATACTAGGTTGTTTAGCCACATGTGTTATACTTCATGATTAATGTATCAAAAAGTGTGTTTTGAAATCAAAAGAAGAGGCTTGTTAACCAAAAATGATGGGAGCAACTCTCTAATTTTGAATTCAACAAATAATATCAATAAGAAATGCAATTCAAAATCAAGGACTGAATTGTTTGTTAAATTGAATGAATTCATGTAATTGATGGTCCACGTGCATTTTTTTCAAAATGAATATAGTTATTAAGAAAGAAAAAAAAAGTTAATTTCAAGGTTATTGCATGAAAAATAGTCCTGGTAACAACAAGAGGATCCTAATTAACATTAGGTGATTAGAAATTATCATTATTTAGGAATTAAACTAGTTAACATTTGTACGAAAAGCAAACCATGATGAATGGCACCATTGGCCGATGGATTTAAATAGATTTGGATTTTTACTAGTGTTTCATACTTGTTTGAATCAATTAATATACTAGGTTGTTTAGCCACATGTGTTATATTTCATGATCAATGTGTCAAATAATGTGTTTGAAAATCAAAAGAGGAAACTTGCTAACTAGAAATGATGGGAGAAACTCTCTCTGATTTTTGAACTCAACAAATAATATCAATAAGAAATGCAATTCAAAATCAAGGTGTGAATTGTTTGTTAAATTGAATGAATTCATGTAATTGATGGTCCGCGTGCATTTTTTTTCAAAATGAATATAGTTATTAAGAAAGAAAAAAAAAAGTTAATTTCAAGGTTATTGCATGAAAAATAGTCCTAGTAACAACAAGAGGAGCCTAATTAACATTAGGTGATTAGAAATTGTCATTATTTAGGAATTAAACTAGTTAACATTTGTACGAAAAGCAAACCATGATGAATGGCACCATTGGCCGATGGATTTAAATAGATTTGGATTTTTTACTAGTGTTTATACTTGTTTGAATAAATTAATATACTATACTAGGTTGTTTAGCCACATGTGTTATATTTCATGATCAATGTGTCAAATAATGTGTTTGAAATCAAAAAGGAAACTTGCTAAGTATAAATGATGGGAGAAACTCCCTGATTTTGAATTCAACAAATAATATCAATAAGAAATGCAATTCAAAATCAAGGACTGAATTGTTTGTTAAATTGAATGAATTCATGTAATTGATGGTCCGCGTGCATTTTTTTCAAAATGAATATAGTTATTAAGAAAGAAAAAAAAAAAGTTAATTTCAAGGTTATTGCATGAAAAATAGTCCGGGTAACAACAAGAGGAGCCTAATTAACATTAGGTGATTAGAAATTGTCATTATTTAGGAATTAAACTAGTTAACATTTGTACGAAAAGCAAACCATGATGAATGGCACCATTGGCCGATGGATTTAAATAGAATTGGATTTTTACTAGTGTTTATACTTGTTTGAATCAATTAATATACTAGGTTGTTTAGCCACATGTGTTATACTTCATGATTAATGTATCAAAAAGTGTGTTTTGAATCAAAAGAAGAGGATTGTTAACCAAAAATGATGGGAGCAACTCTCTAATTTTGAATTCAACAAATAATATCAATAAGAAATGCAATTCAAAATCAAGGACTGAATTATTTGTTAAATTGAAGGAATTCATGTAATTGATGGTCCACAAGCATTTTTTTTCAAAATGAATATAGTTATTAAGAAAGAAACAAAAGTTAATTTCAAGGTTATTGCATGAAAAATAGTCCTAGTAACAACAAGAGGAGCCTAATTAACATTAGGTGATTAGAAATTATCATTATTTAGGAATTAAACTAGTTAACATTTGTACGAAAAGCAAACCATGATGAATGGCACCATTGGCCGATGGATTTAAATAGATTTGGATTTTTACTAGTGTTCATACTTGTTTTGAATCAATTAATATACTAGGTTGTTTAGCCACATGTGTTATATTTCATGATCAATGTGTCAAATAATGTGTTTTGAAATCAAAAGAGGAAACTTGCTAACTAGAAATGATGGGAGAAAACTCTCTGATTTTGAAAACTCAACAAATAATATCAATAAGAAATGCAATTCAAAATCAAGGTGTGAATTGTTTGTTAAATTGAATGAATTCATGTAATTGATGGTCCGCGTGCATTTTTTTCAAAATGAATATAGTTATTAAGAAAGAAAAAAAAGTTAATTTCAAGGTTATTGCATGAAAAATAGTCCTGGTAACAACAAGAGGAGCCTAATTAACATTAGGTGATTAGAAATTGTCATTATTATTTAGGAATTAAACTAGTTAACATTTGTACGAAAAGCAAACCATGATGAATGGCACCATTGGCCGATGGATTTAAATAGATTTGGATTTTTACTAGTGTTTATACTTGTTTGAATAAATTAATATACTAGGTTGTTTAGCCACATGTGTTATATTTCATGATCAATGTGTCAAATAATGTGTTTGAAATCAAAAAGGAAACTTGCTAAGTATAAATGATGGGAGAAACTCCCTGATTTTGAATTCAACAAATAATATCAATAAGAAATGCAATTCAAAAATCAAGGACTGAATTGTTTGTTAAATTGAATGAATTCATGTAATTTATGGTCCGCGTGCATTTTTTTCAAAATGAATATAGTTATTAAGAAAGAAAAAAAAAGTTAATTTCAAGGTTATTGCATGAAAAATAGTCCGGGTAACAACAAGAGGAGCCTAATTAACATTAGGTGATTAGAAATTGTCATTATTTAGGAATTAAACTAGTTAACATTTGTACGAAAAGCAAACCATGATGAATGGCACCATTGGCCGATGGATTTAAATAGAATTGGATTTTTACTAGTGTTTTTTATACTTGTTTGAATCAATTAATATACTAGGTTGTTTAGCCACATGTGTTATACTTCATGATTAATGTATCAAAAAGTGTGTTTTGAATCAAAAGAAGAGAGCTTGTTAACCAAAAATGATGGGAGCAACTCTCTAATTTTGAATTCAACAAATAATATCAATAAGAAATGCAATTCAAAATCAAGGACTGAATTGTTTGTTAAATTGAATGAATTCATGTAATTGATGGTCCACGTGCATTTTTTTCAAAATGAATATAGTTATTAAGAAAGAAAAAAAAAGTTAATTTCAAGGTTATTGCATGAAAAATAGTCCTGGTAACAACAAGAGGAGCCTAATTAACATTAGGTGATTAGAAATTATCATTATTTAGGAATTAAACTAGTTAACATTTGTACGAAAAGCAAACCATGATGAATGGCACCATTGGCCGATGGATTTAAATAGATTTTGGATTTTTACTAGTGTTCATACTTGTTTGAAATCAATTAATATACTAGGTTGTTTAGCCACATGTGTTATATTTCATGATCAATGTGTCAAATAATGTGTTTGAAATCAAAAGAGGAAACTTGCTAACTAGAAATGATGGGAGAAACTCTCTGATTTTGAACTCAACAAATAATATCAATAAGAAATGCAATTCAAAATCAAGGTGTGAATTGTTTGTTAAATTGAATGAATTCATGTAATTGATGGTCCGCGTGCATTTTTTTCAAAATGAATATAGTTATTAAGAAAAAAAAAAAAAGTTAATTTCAAGGTTATTGCATGAAAAATAGTCCTAGTAACAACAAGAGGAGCCTAATTAACATTAGGTGATTAGAAATTGTCATTATTTAGGAATTAAACTAGTTAACATTTGTACGAAAAGCAAACCATGATGAATGGCACCATTGGCCGATGGATTTAAATAGATTTGGATTTTTACTAGTGTTTATACTTGTTTGAATAAATTAATATACTAGGTTGTTTAGCCACATGTGTTATATTTCATGATCAATGTGTCAAATAATGTGTTTGAAATCAAAAAGGAAACTTGCTAAGTATAAATGATGGGAGAAACTCCCTGATTTTGAATTCAACAAATAATATCAATAAGAAATGCAATTCAAAATCAAGGACTGAATTGTTTGTTAAATTGAATGAATTCATGTAATTTATGGTCCGCGTGCATTTTTTTCAAAATGAATATAGTTATTAAGAAAGAAAAAAAAAGTTAATTTCAAGGTTATTGCATGAAAAATAGTCCTGGTAACAACAAGAGGAGCCTAATTAACATTAGGTGATTAGAAATTATCATTATTTAGGAATTAAACTAGTTAACATTTGTACGAAAAGCAAACCATGATGAATGGCACCATTGGCCGATGGATTTAAAATAGATTTGGATTTTTACTAGTGTTTTATACTTGTTTGAATCAATTAATATACTAGGTTGTTTAGCCACATGTGTTATACTTCATGATCAATGTATCAAAAAGTGTGTTTTGAAATCAAAAGAAGAAACTTTGTTAACCAAAAATGATGGGAGCAAACTCTCTAATTTTGAATTCAACAAATAATATCAATAAGAAATGCAATTCAAAATCAAGGACTGAATTGTTTGTTAAAATTGAATGAATTCATGTAATTGATGGTCCACGTGCATTTTTTTCAAAATGAATATAGTTATTAAGAAAGAAAAAAAAAGTTAATTTCAAGGTTATTGCATGAAAAATAGTCCTGGTAAACAACAAGAGGAGCCTAATTAACATTAGGTGATTAGAAATTCTCATTATTTAGGAATTAAACTAGTTAACATTTGTACGAAAAGCAAACCATGATGAATGGCACCATTGGCCGATGGATTTAAATAGATTTGGATTTTTACTAGTGTTTTCATACTTGTTTGAATCAATTAATATACTAGGTTGTTTAGCCACATGTGTTATATTTCATGATTAATGTATCAAAAAATGTGTTTGGAATCAAAAGAAGAGGCTTGTTAACCAAAAAATGATGGGAGCAACTCTCTAATTTTGAATTCAACAAATAATATCAATAAGAAATGCAATTCAAAATCAAGGGACTGAATTGTTTGTTAAATTGAATGAATTCATGTAATTGATGGTCCACGTGGCATTTTTTTCAAAATGAATATAGTTATTAAGAAAGAAAAAAAAGTTAATTTCAAGGTTATTGCATGAAAAATAGTCCTCTAGTAACAACAAGAGGAGCCTAATTAACATTAGGTGATTAGAAATTATCATTATTTAGGAATTAAAACTAGTTAACATTTGTACGAAAAGCAAACCATGATGAATGGCACCATTGGCCGATGGATTTAAATAGATTTTGGATTTTTACTAGTGTTTATACTTGTTTGAATCAATTAATATATACTAGGTTGTTTAGCCACATGTGTTATATTTCATGATCAATGTGTCAAATAATGTGTTTGAAATCAAAAGGAAA
>JBAPLH010001214.1:0-42076 GCA_037897445.1 Ceriops zippeliana | reverse complement strand
ACCACGGGCATTTTTTTCAAAATGAATATAGTTATTAAGAAAGAAACAAAAGTTAATTTCAAGGTTATTGCATGAAAAATAGTCCTGGTAATAACAAGAGGAACCTAATTAACATGAGGAGATTAGAAATTTTCTCTATTTAGGAATTAAACCAGTTAACATTTGTACGAAATGCAAACCACGATGAATAGCATCTTTGGCGGACGAATATAAATAGATTTGGATTTTTATTGGTGTTTATACTTGTTTGAATCAATTAATATACTAGGTTGTTTATGCACATGTGCTATATTTCATGATCAATCGATCAAAAAGTGTGTTTGGAATCAAAAGAAGAGGCTTGTTAACCAAAAATGATGGGAGCAACTCTCCAATTTTGAATTCAATAAATAATATCAATAAGAAATGCATTTCAAAATCAACGACTGAATTGTTTGTTAAATTGAATGAATTCATGTAATTGATGGACCACGGGCATTTTTTTCAAAATGAATATAGTTATTAAGAATGAAACAAATGTTAATTTCAAGGTTATTGCATGAAAAATAGTCCTGGTAACAACAAGAGGAGCCTAATTAACATTAGGAGATTAGAAATTGTCATTATTTATGAATTAAACTAGTTAACATTTGTACGAAATGCAAACCCTGATGAATGGCACCTTTTGCTTGTGGATTTAAATAGATTTGGATTTTTATTGGTGTTTATATTTGTTTGAATCAATTAATATACTAGGTTGTTTAGGCACATGTGCTATATTTCATGATCAATCGATCAAAAAGTGTGTTTGGAATCAAAAGAAGAGGCTTGTTAACCAAAAATGATGGGAGCAACTCTCCAATTTTGAATTCAACAAATAATATCAATAAGAAATGCATTTCAAAATCAACGACTGAATTGTTTGTTAAATTGAATGAATTGATGTAATTGATGGTCCACGGTCATTTTTTTCAAAATGAATATAGTTATTAAGAAAGAAACAAAAGTTAATTTCAAGGTTATTGCATGAAAAATAGTCCTGGTAATAACAAGAGGAGCCTAATTAACATGAGGAGATTAGAAATTTTCTCTATTTAGGAATTAAACCAGTTAACATTTGTACGAAATGCAAACCACGATGAATAGCATCTTTGGCGGACGAATTTAAATAGATTTGGATTTTTATTGGTGTTTATACTTGTTTGAATCAATTAATATACTAGGTTGTTTAGGCACATGTGCTATATTTCATGATCAATCGATCAAAAAGTGTGTTTGGAATCAAAAGAAGAGGCTTGTTAACCAAAAATGATGGGAGCAACTCTCCAATTTTGAATTCAACAAATAATATCAATAAGAAATGCATTTCAAAATCAACGACTGAATTGTTTGTTAAATTGAATGAATTCATGTAATTGATGGTCCACGGGCATTTTTTTCAAAATGAATATAGTTATTAAGAAAGAAACAAATGTTAATTTCAAGGTTATTGCATGAAAAATAGTCCTGGTAACAACAAGAGGAGCCTAATTAACATTAGGAGATTAGAAATTGTCATTATTTAGGAATTAAACTAGTTAACATTTGTACGAAATGCAAACCCTGATGAATGGCACCTTTTGCTTGTGGATTTAAATAGATTTGGATTTTTATTGGTGTTTATACTTGTTTGAATCAATTAATATACTAGGTTGTTTAGGCACATGTGCTATATTTCATGATCAATCGATCAAAAAGTGTGTTTGGAATCAAAAGAAGAGGGTTGTTAACCAAATATGATAGGAGCGACTCTCTAATTTTGAATTCAACAAATAATATCAATAAGAAATGCAATTCAAAATCAATGACAGAATTGTTTGTTAAATTGAATGTATTGATGTAATTGATGGTCCACAGGCATTTTTTTCAAAATGAATATAGTTATTAAGAAAGAAATAAAAGTTAATTTCAAAGTTATTGCATGAAAAATAGTCCTGGTAACAACAAAAGGAGCCTAATTAACATAAGGTGATTAGAAATTGTCATTATTTAGGAATTAAACCAGTTAACATTTGTACGAAATGCAAACCCTGATAAAAGGCACCTTTTGCCTGTGGATTTAAATAGATTTGGATTTTTATTGGTGTTTATACTTGTTTGAATCAGTTAATATACTAAGTTGTTTAGCCACATGTGTTATATTTCATGATCAATGGATCAAAAAGTGTGTTTGGAATCAAAAGAAGAGGCTTGTTAACCAAAAATGATGGGAACAACTCTCCAATTTTGAATTCAACAAATAATATCAATAAGAAATGCAATTCAAAATCAAGGACTGAATTGTTTGTTAAATTGAATGAATTGATGTAATTGATGGACCACGGGCATTTTTTTCAAAATGAATATAGTTATTAAGAAAGAAACAAAAGTTAATTTCAAGGTTATTGCATGAAAAATAGTCCTGGTAACAACAAGAGGAGCCTAATTAACATGAGGTGATTAGAAATTTTCTCTATTTAGGAATTAAACCAATTAACATTTGTACGAAATGCAAACCACGATGAATAGCACCTTTGGCGGACGAATTTAAATAGATTTGGATTTTTATTGGTGTTTATACTTGTTTGAATCAATTAATATACTAGGTTGTTTAGGCACATGTGCTATATTTCATGATCAATCGATCAAAAAGTGTGTTTGGAATCAAAAGAAGAGGCTTGTTAACCAAAAATGATGGGAGCAACTCTCCAATTTTGAATTCAACAAATAATATCAATAAGAAATGCATTTCAAAATCAACGACTGAATTGTTTGTTAAATTGAATGAATTCGTGTAATTGATGGTCCACGGGCATTTTTTTCAAAATGAATATAGTTATTAAGAAAGAAACAAATGTTAATTTCAAGGTTATTGCATGAAAAATAGTCCTGGTAACAACAAGAGGATCCTAATTAACATTAGGAGATTAGAAATTGTCATTATTTAGGAATTAAACTAGTTAACATTTGTACGAAATGCAAACCCTGATGAATGGCACCTTTTGCTTGTGGATTTAAATAGATTTGGATTTTTATTGGTGTTTATATTTGTTTGAATCAATTAATATACTAGGTTGTTTAGGCACATGTGCTATATTTCATGATCAATGGATCAAAAAGTGTGTTTGGAATCAAAAGAAGAGGGTTGTTAACCAAATATGATAAGAGCGACTCTCTAATTTTGAATTCAACAAATAATATCAATAAGAAATGCAATTCAAAATCAATGAAAGAATTGTTTGTTAAATTGAATGTATTGATGTAATTGATGGTCCACGGGCATTTTTTTCAAAATGAATATAGTTATTAAGAAAGAAATAAAAGTTAATTTCAAAGTTATTGCATGAAAAATAGTCCTGGTAACAACAAAAGGAGCCTAATTAACATAAGGTGATTAGAAATTGTCATTATTTAGGAATTAAACCAGTTAACATTTGTACGAAATGCAAACCCTGATGAATGGCACCTTTTGCCTGTGGATTTAAATAGATTTGGATTTTTATTGGTATTTATACTTGTTTGAATCCGTTAATATACTAACTTGTTTAGCCACATGTGTTATATTTCATGATCAATGGATCAAAAAGTGTGTTTGGAATCAAAAGAAGAGGCTTATTAACCAAAAATGATGGGAACAACTCTCCAATTTTGAATTCAACAAATAATATCAATAAGAAATGCAATTCAAAATCAAGGACTGAATTGTTTGATAAATTGAATGAATTGATGTAATTGATGGACCACGGCCATTTTTTTCAAAATGAATATAGTTATTAAGAAAGAAACAAAAGTTAATTTCAAGGTTATTGCATGAAAAATAGTCCTGGTAACAACAAGAGGAGCCTAATTAACATGAGGTGATTAGAAATTTTCCCTATTTAGGAATTAAACCAATTAACATTTGTACGAAATGCAAACCACGATGAATAGCACCTTTGGCGGACGAATTTAAATAGATTTGGATTTTTATTGGTGTTTATACTTGTTTGAATCAATTAATATACTAGGTTGTTTAGGCACATGTGCTATATTTCATGATCAATCGATCAAAAAGTGTGTTTGGAATCAAAAGAAGAGGCTTGTTAACCAAAAATGATGGGAGCAACTCTCCAATTTTGAATTCAACAAATAATATCAATAAGAAATGCAATTCAAAATCAAGGACTGAATTGTTTGTTAAATTGAATGAATTGATGTAATTGATGGACCACGGCCATTTTTTTTCAAAAATGAATATAGTTATTAAGAAAGAAACAAAAGTTAATTTCAAGGTTATTGCATGAAAAATAGTCCTGGTAACAACAAGAGAGGAGCCTAATTAACATGAGGTGATTAGAAATTTTCTCTATTTAGGAATTAAACCAATTAACATTTGTACGAAATGCAAACCACGATGAATAGCACCTTTGGCGGACGAATTTAAATAGATTTGGATTTTTATTGGTGTTTATACTTGTTTGAATCAATTAATATACTAGGTTGTTTAGGCACATGTGCTATATTTCATGATCAATCGATCAAAAAGTGTGTTTGGAATCAAAAGAAGAGGCTTGTTAACCAAAAAAGATGGGAGCAACTCTCCAATTTTGAATTCAACAAATAATATCAATAAGAAATGCATTTCAAAATCAACGACTGAATTGTTTGTTAAATTGAATGAATTCATGTAATTGATGGTCCACGGGCATTTTTTTCAAAATGAATATAGTTATTAAGAAAGAAACAAATGTTAAATTCAAGGTTATTGCATGAAAAATAGTCCTGGTAACAACAAGAGGAGCCTAATTAACATTAGGAGATTAGAAATTGTCATTATTTAGAAATTAAACTAGTTAACATTTGTACGAAATGCAAACCCTGATGAATGGCACCTTTTGCCTGTGGATTTAAATAGATTTGGATTTTTATTGGTGTTTATACTTGTTTGAATCAATTAATATACTAGGTTGTTTAGCCACATGTGTTATATTTCATGATCAATGTATCAAAAAGTGTGTTTGGAATCAAAAGAAGAGACTTGTTAACCAAAAATGATGGGAGCAACTCTTTAATATTGAATTCAACAAATAATATCAATAAGAAATGCAATTCAAAATCAAGGACTGAATTTAATGTTAAATTGAATGGATTCATGTAATTGATGGTCCACGGGCATTTTTTTCAAATTGAATATAGTTATTAAGAAAGAAACAAAAGTTAATTTCAAGGTTATTGCATGAAAAATAGTCCTGGTAATAACAAGAGGAGCCTAATCAACATGAGGTGATTAGAAATTCTCTTTATTTAGAAATTAAACCAGTTAACATTTGTACAAAATGCAAACCACGATGAATGGCACCTTTGGTGGACGAATTTAAATAAATTTTGATTTTTATTGGTAGTTATTTATACTTGTTTGAATCAATTAATATACTAGGTTGTTTAGCCACATGTGTTATATTTCATGATCATATATCAAAAAGTGTGTTTGGAATCAAAAGAAGAGGCTTGTTAACGAAAAATGATGGGAGCAACTCTTTAATTTTGAATTCAACAAATAATATCAATAAGAAATGCAATTCAAAATCAAGGACTGAATTTAATGTTAAATTGAATGGATTCATGTAATTGATGGTCCATAGGCATTTTTTTCAAAATAAATATAGTTATTAAGAAAAAATAAAAGTTAATTTCAAGGTTATTGCATGAAAAATAGTCCTGGTAACAACAAGAGGAGCCTAATTAACATGAGGTGATTAGAAATTCTCATTATTTAGGAATTAAACCAGAAAACATTTGTACGAAATGCAAATCCAGATGAATGACACCTTTTGCCAATGGATTTAAATGGATTTGGATTTTTATTAGCGTTTATACTTGTTTGAATCAATTAATATACTTGGTTGTTTAGCCGCATGTGTTATACTTCATGATCAATGTATCAAAAAGTGTGTTTGGAATCAAAAGAAGAGGCTTGTTAACCAAAAATGATAGGAGCGACTCTCTAATTTTGAATTCGACAAATAATATCAATAAGAAATGCAATTCAAAATCAAGGACTGAATTTAATGTTAAATTGAATGGATTCATGTAATCGATGGTCCACAGGCAGTTTTTTCAAAATGAATATAGTTATTAAGAAAGAAACGAAAGTTAATTTCAAGTTTATTGCATGAAAAATAGACCTGGTAACAACAAGAGGAGCCTAATTAACATGAGGTGATTATAAATTGTCATTATCTAGGAATTAAACCAGTTAACATTTGTACGAAATGCAAACCCTGATGAATGACACTTTTGGCCGATGGATTTAAATAGATTTTGATTTTTATTGGTGTTTATACTTGTTTGAATCAATTAATATACTAGGTTGTTTAGCCACATGTGTTATATTTCATGATCAATGTATCAAAAAGTGTGTTTGGAATCAAAAGAAGAGGCTTGTTAACCAAAAATGATGGGAGCAACTCTTTAATTTTGAATTCAACAAATAATATCAATAAGAAATGCAATTCAAAATCAAGGACTGAATTATTGTTAAATTGAATGGATTCATGTAATTGATGGTCCACGGGCATTTTTTTCAAAATGAATATAGTTATTGAGAAAGAAACAAAAGTTAATTTCAAGGTTATTGCATGAAAAATAGTCCTGGTAATAACAAGAGGAGCATAATTAACATGAGGTGATTAGAAATTCTCATTATTTAGGAATTAAACCAGAAAACATTTGTACGAAATGCAAACCCAGATGAATGACACCTTTTGCCAATGGATTTAAATGGATTTGGATTTTTATTAGTGTTTATACTTGTTTGAATCAACTAATATACTAGGTTGTTTAGCCACATGTGATATACTTCATGATCAATGTATCAAAAAGTGTGTTTTCGAATCAAAAGAACAGGCTTGCTAACCAAAAAATGATAGGAGCGACTCTCTAATTTTGAATTCAACAAATAATATCAATAAGAAATGCAATTCAAAATCCAGGACAGAATTGTTTGTTAAATTGAATGAATTGATTGATGGTCACGGGCATTTTTTTCAGAATGAATATAGTTATTAAGAAAGAAATAAAAGTTAATTTCAAAGTTATAGCATGAAAAATAGTCCTGGTAACAACAAGAGGAGCCTAATTAACATTAGGTGATTAGAAATTGTCATTATTTAGGAATTAAACCAGTTAACATTTGTACGAAATGCAAACCCTGATGAATGGCACCTTTTGCCTGTGGATTTAAATAGATTTGGATTTTTATTGGTGTTTATACTTGTTTGAATCAGTTAATATACTAAGTTGTTTAGCTACATGTGTTATATTTCATGATCAATGGATCAAAAAGTGTGTTTGGAATCAAAAGAAGAGGCTTGTTAACCAAAAATGATGGGAGCAACTCTCCAATTTTGAATTCAACAAATAATATCAATAAGAAATGCAATTCAAAATCAAGGACTGAATTGTTTGTTAAATTGAATGAATTGATGTAATTGATGGTCCTCGGGCATTTTTTTCAAAATGAATATAGTTATTAAGAAAGAAACAAAAGTTAATTTCAAGGTTATTGCATGAAAAATAGTCCTGGTAACAACAAGAGGAGCCTAATTAACATTAGGAGATTAGAAATTGTCATTATTTAGGAATTAAACTAGTTAACATTTGTACGAAATGCAAACCCTGATGAATGGCACCTTTTGCCTGTGGATTTAAATAGATTTGGATTTTTATTGGTGTTTATACTTGTTTGAATCAATTAATATACTAGGTTGTTTAGCCACATGTGTTATATTTCATGATCAATGTATCAAAAAGTGTGTTTGGAATCAAAAGAAGAGGCTTGTTAACCAAAAATGATGGGAGCAACTCTCCAATTTTGAATTCAACAAATAATATCAATAAGAAATGCAATTCAAAATCAAGGACTGAATTGTTTGTTAAATTGAATGGATTCATGTAATTGATGGTCCACGGGCATTTTTTTTTCAAAATGAATATAGTTATTAAGAAAGAAACAAAAGTTAATTTCAAGGTTATTGCATGAAAAATAGTCCTGGCAATAACAAGAGGAGCATAATTAACATGAGGTGATTAGAAATTCTCATTATTTTAGAATTAAACCAGAAAACATTTGTACGAAATGCAAACCCAGATGAATGACACCTTTTGCCAATGGATTTAAATGGATTTGGATTTTTATTAGTGTTTATACTTGTTTGAATCAATTAATATACTAGGTTGTTTAGCCACATGTGATATACTTCATGATCAATGTATCAAAAAGTGTGTTTGGAATCAAAAGAACAGGCTTGCTAACCAAAAATGATAGGAGCGACTCTCTAATTTTGAATTCAACAAATAATATCAATAAGAAATGCAATTCAAAATCAAGGACAGAATTGTTTGTTAAATTGAATGATTCATTAATTGATGGTCCACGGGCATTTTTTTCAAAATGAATATAGTTATTAAGAAAGAAACGAAAGTTAATTTCAAAGTTATTGCATGAAAAATAGTCCTGGTAACAACAAGAGGAGCCTAATTAACATTAGGTGATTAGAAATTGTCATTATTTAGGAATTAAACCAGTTAACATTTGTACGAAATGCAAACCCTGATGAATGGCACCTTTTGCCTGTGGATTTAAATAGATTTGGATTTTTATTGGTGTTTATACTTGTTTGAATCAGTTAATATACTAAGTTGTTTAGCCACATGTGTTATATTTCATGATCAATGGATCAAAAAGTGTGTTTGGAATCAAAAGAAGAGGCTTGTTAACCAAAAATGATGGGAGCAACTCTCCAATTTTGAATTCAACAAATAATATCAATAAGAAATGCAATTCAAAATCAAGGACTGAATTGTTTGTTAAATTGAATGAATTGATGTAATTGATGGTCCACGGGCATTTTTTTCAAAATGAATATAGTTATTAAGAAAGAAACAAAAGTTAATTTCAAGGTTATTGCATGAAAAATAGTCCTGGTAACAACAAGAGGAGCCTAATTAACATTAGGAGATTAGAAATTGTCATTATTTAGGAATTAAACCAGTTAACATTTGTACGAAATGCAAACCCTGATGAATGGCACCTTTTGCCAATGGATTTAAATAGATTTGGATTTTTATTAGTGTTTATACTTGTTTGAATCAATTAATATACTAGGTTGTTTAGCCACATGTGTTATATTTCATGATCAATGTATCAAAAAGTGTGTTTTGGAATCAAAAGAAGAGGCTTGCTAACCAAATATGATAGGAGCGACTCTCTAATTTTGAATTCAACAAATAATATCAATAAGAAATGCAATTCAAAATCAAGGACAGAATTGTTTGTTAAATTGAATGAATTGATGTAATTGATGGTCCACGGGCATTTTTTTCAAAATGAATATAGTTATTAAGAAAGAAATAAAAGTTAATTTCAAAGTTATTGCATGAAAAATAGTCCTGGTAACAACAAAAGGAGCCTAATTAACATTAGGTGATTAGAAATTGTCATTATTTAGGAATTAAACCAGCTTAACATTTGTACGAAATGCAAACCCCTGAGATGAATGACACCTTTTGCCAATGGATTTAAAATAGATTTGGATTTTTATTAGCGTTTATACTTGTTTGAATCAATTAATATACTAGGTTGTTTAGCCGCATGTGTTATATTTCATCATCAATGTATCAAAAAGTGTGTTTGGAATCAAAAGAAGAGGCTTGTTAACCAAAAATGATAGGAGCGACTCTCTAATTTTGAATTCAACAAATAATATCAATAAGAAATGCAATTCAAAATCAAGGACTGAATTTAATGTTAAATTGAATGGATTCATGTAATTGATGGTCCACAGGCATTTTTTTTTCAAAATGAATATAGTTATTAAGAAAGAAACAAAAGTTAATTTCAAGGTTATTGCATGAAAAATAGTCCTGGTAACAACAAGAGGAGCCTAATTAACATGAGGTGATTAGAAATTGTCATTATCTAGGAATTAAACCAGTTAACATTTGTACGAAATGCAAACCCTGATGAATGACACCTTTGGTCGATGGATTTAAATAGATTTTGATTTTTATTGGTGTTTATACTTGTTTGAATCAATTAATATACTAGGTTGTTTAGCCACATGTGTTATATTTCATGATCAATGTATCAAAAAGTGTGTTTGGAATCAAAAGAAGAGGCTTGTTAACCAAAAATGATGGGAGCAACTCTTTAATTTTGAATTCAACAAATAATATCAATAAGAAATGCAATTCAAAATCAAGGACTGAATTTAATGTTAAATTGAATGGATTCATGTAATTGATGGTCCACGGGCATTTGTTTCAAAATGAATATAGTTATTGAGAAAGAAACAAAAGTTAATTTCAAGGTTATTGCATGAAAAATAGTCCTGGTAATAACAAGAGGAGCATAATTAACATGAGGTGATTAGAAATTCTCATTATTTAGAATTAAACTAGAAAACATTTGTACGAAATGCAAACCCAGATGAATGACACCTTTTGCCAATGGATTTAAATGGATTTGGATTTTTATTAGTGTTTATACTTGTTTGAATCAACTAATATACTAGGTTGTTTAGCCACATGTGATATACTTCATGATCAATGTATCAAAAAGTGTGTTTCGAATCAAAAGAAAAGGCTTGCTAACCAAAAATGATAGGAGCGACTCTCTAATTTTGAATTCAACAAATAATATCAATAAGAAATGCAATTCAAAATCCAGGACAGAATTGTTTGTTAAATTGAATGAATTGATGGTCCACGGGCATTTTTTTCAGAATGAATATAGTTATTAAGAAAGAAATAAAAGTTAATTTCAAAGTTATAGCATGAAAAATAGTCCTGGTAACAACAAGAGGAGCCTAATTAACATTAGGTGATTAGAAATTGTCATTATTTAGGAATTAAACTAGTTAACATTTGTACGAAATGCAAACCCTGATGAATGGCACCTTTTGCCTGTGGATTTAAATAGATTTGGATTTTTATTGGTGTTTATACTTGTTTGAATCAGTTAATATACTAAGTTGTTTAGCTACATGTGTTATATTTCATGATCAATGTATCAAAAAGTGTGTTTGGAATCAAAAGAAGAGGCTTGTTAACCAAAAATGATGGGAGCAACTCTTTAATTTTGAATTCAACAAATAATATCAATAAGAAATGCAATTCAAAATCAAGGACTGAATTTAATGTTAAATTGAATGGATTCATGTAATTGATGGTCCACGGGCATTTTTTTCAAAATGAATATAGTTATTGAGAAAGAAACAAAAGTTAATTTCAAGGTTATTGCATGAAAAATAGTCCTGGTAATAACAAGAGGAGCATAATTAACATGAGGTGATTAGAAATTCTCATTATTTAGGAATTAAACCAGAAAACATTTGTACGAAAAATGCAAACCCAGATGAATGACACCTTTTGCCAATGGATTTAAATGGATTTGGATTTTTATTAGTGTTTATACTTGTTTGAATCAACTAATATACTAGGTTGTTTAGCCACATGTGATATACTTCATGATCAATGTATCAAAAAGTGTGTTTCGAATCAAAAGAACAGGCTTGCTAACCAAAAATGATAGGAGCGACTCTCTAATTTTGAATTCAACAAATAATATCAATAAGAAATGCAATTCAAAATCCAGGACAGAATTGTTTGTTAAATTGAATGAATGAATTGATGGTCCACGACCATTTTTTTCAGAATGAATATAGTTATTAAGAAAGAAATAAAAGTTAATTTCAAAGTTATAGCATGAAAAATAGTCCTGGTAACAACAAGAGGAGCCTAATTAACATTAGGTGATTAGAAATTGTCATTATTTTAGGAATTAAACTAGCTAACATTTGTACTAAATGCAAACCCTGATGAATGGCACCTTTTGCCTGTGGATTTAAATAGATTTGGATTTTTATTGGTGTTTATACTTGTTTGAATCAGTTAATATACTAAGTTGTTTAGCCACATGTGTTATATTTCATGATCAATGGATCAAAAAGTGTGTTTGGAATCAAAAGAAGAGGCTTGTTAACCAAAAATGATGGGAGCAACTCTCTCCAATTTTGAATTCAACAAATAATATCAATAAGAAATGCAATTCAAAATCAAGGACTGAATTGTTTGTTAAATTGAATGAATTGATGTAATTGATGGTCCTCGGGCATTTTTTTTCAAAATGAATATAGTTATTAAGAAAGAAACAAAAAGTTAATTTCAAGGTTATTGCATGAAAAATAGTCCTGGTAACAACAAGAGGAGCCTAATTAACATTAGGAGATTAGAAATTGTCATTATTTAGGAATTAAACTAGTTAACATTTGTACGAAATGCAAACCCTGATGAATGGCACCTTTTGCCTGTGGATTTAAATAGATTTGGATTTTTATTGGTGTTTATACTTGTTTGAATCAATTAATATACTAGGTTGTTTAGCCACATGTGTTATATTTCATGATCAATGTATCAAAAAGTGTGTTTGGAATCAAAAGAAGAGGCTTGTTAATCAAATATGATAGGAGCGACTCTCTAATTTTGAATTCAACAAATAATATCAATAAGAAATGCAATTCAAAATCAAGGACAGAATTGTTTGTTAAATTGAATGAATTGATGGTCCACGGGCATTTTTTTCAAAATGAATATAGTTATTAAGAAAGAAATAAAAGTTAATTTCAAAGTTATTGCATGAAAAATAGTCCTGGTAACAACAAAAGGAGCCTAATTAACATTAGGTGATTAGAAATTGTCATTATTTAGGAATTTAAACCAGAAAACATTTGTACGAAATGCAAACCCAGATGAATGACACCTTTTGCCAATGGATTTAAATGGATTTGGATTTTTATTAGCGTTTATACTTGTTTGAATCAATTAATATACTAGGTTGTTTAGCCGCATGTGTTATACTTCATGATCAATGTATCAAAAAGTGTGTTTGGAATCAAAAGAAGAGGCTTGTTAACCAAAAATGATAGGAGCGACTCTCTAATTTTGAATTCGACAAATAATATCAATAAGAAATGCAATTCAAAATCAAGGACTGAATTTAATGTTAAATTGAATGGATTCATGTAATTGATGGTCCACAGGCATTTTTTTCAAAATGAATATAGTTATTAAGAAAGAAACGAAAGTTAATTTCAAGTTTATTGCATGAAAAATAGACCTGGTAACAACAAGAGGAGCCTAATTAACATGAGGTGATTATAAAATTGTCATTATCTAGGAATTAAACCAGTTAACATTTGTACGAAATGCAAACCCTGATGAATGACACTTTTGGCCGATGGATTTAAATAGATTTTGATTTTTATTGGTGTTTATACTTGTTTGAATCAATTAATATACTAGGTTGTTTTTAGCCACATGTGTTATATTTCATGATCAATGTATCAAAAAGTGTGTTTGGAATCAAAAGAAGAGGCTTGTTAACCAAAAAATGATGGGAGCAACTCTTTAATTTTGAATTCCACAAATAATATCAATAAGAAATGCAATTCAAAATCAAGGACTGAATTTAATGTTAAATTGAATGGATTCATGTAATTGATGGTCCACGGGCATTTTTTTCAAAATGAATATAGTTATTGAGAAAGAAACAAAAGTTAATTTCAAGGTTATTGCATGAAAAATAGTCCTGGTAATAACAAGAGGAGCATAATTAACATGAGGTGATTAGAAATTCTCATTATTTAGGAATTAAACCAGAAAACATTTGTACGAAATGCAAACCCAGATGAATGACACCTTTTGCCAATGGATTTAAATGGATTTGGATTTTTATTAGTGTTTATACTTGTTTGAATCAACTAATATACTAGGTTGTTTAGCCACATGTGATATACTTCATGATCAATGTATCAAAAAGTGTGTTTCGAATCAAAAGAACAGGCTTGCTAACCAAAAATGATAGGAGCGACTCTCTAATTTTGAATTCAACAAATAATATCAATAAGAAATGCAATTCAAAATCCAGGACAGAATTGTTTGTTAAATTGAATGAATTGATGGTCCACGACCATTTTTTTCAGAATGAATATAGTTATTAAGAAAGAAATAAAAGTTAATTTCAAAGTTATAGCATGAAAAATAGTCCTGGTAACAACAAGAGGAGCCTAATTAACATTAGGTGATTAGAAATTGTCATTATTTAGGAATTAAACTAGCTAACATTTGTACTAAATGCAAACCCTGATGAATGGCACCTTTTGCCTGTGGATTTAAATAGATTTGGATTTTTATTGGTGTTTATACTTGTTTGAATCAGTTAATATACTAAGTTGTTTAGCCACATGTGTTATATTTCATGATCAATGGATCAAAAAGTGTGTTTGGAATCAAAAGAAGAGGCTTGTTAACCAAAAATGATGGGAGCAACTCTCCAATTTTGAATTCAACAAATAATATCAATAAGAAATGCAATTCAAAATCAAGGACTGAATTGTTTGTTAAATTGAATGAATTGATGTAATTGATGGTCCTCGGGCATTTTTTTCAAAATGAATATAGTTATTAAGAAAGAAACAAAAGTTAATTTCAAGGTTATTGCATGAAAAATAGTCCTGGTAACAACAAGAGGAGCCTAATTAACATTAGGAGATTAGAAATTGTCATTATTTAGGAATTAAACTAGTTAACATTTGTACGAAATGCAAACCCTGATGAATGGCACCTTTTGCCTGTGGATTTAAATAGATTTGGATTTTTATTGGTGTTTATACTTGTTTGAATCAATTAATATACTAGGTTGTTTAGCCACATGTGTTATATTTCATGATCAATGTATCAAAAAGTGTGTTTGGAATCAAAAGAAGAGGCTTGTTAATCAAATATGATAGGAGCGACTCTCTAATTTTGAATTCAACAAATAATATCAATAAATAAAATGCAATTCAAAATCAAGGACAGAATTGTTTGTTAAATTGAATGAATTGATGGTCCACGGGCATTTTTTTCAAAATGAATATAGTTATTAAGAAAGAAATAAAAGTTAATTTCAAAGTTATTGCATGAAAAATAGTCCTGGTAACAACAAAAGGAGCCTAATTAACATTAGGTGATTAGAAATTGTCATTATTTAGGAATTAAACCAGAAAACATTTGTACGAAATGCAAACCCAGATGAATGACACCTTTTGCCAATGGATTTAAATGGATTTGGATTTTTATTAGCGTTTATACTTGTTTGAATCAATTAATATACTAGGTTGTTTAGCCGCATGTGTTATACTTCATGATCAATGTATCAAAAAGTGTGTTTGGAATCAAAAGAAGAGGCTTGTTAACCAAAAATGATAGGAGCGACTCTCTAATTTTGAATTCGACAAATAATATCAATAAGAAATGCAATTCAAAATCAAGGACTGAATTTAATGTTAAATTGAATGGATTCATGTAATTGATGGTCCACAGGCATTTTTTTCAAAATGAATATAGTTATTAAGAAAGAAACGAAAGTTAATTTCAAGTTTATTGCATGAAAAATAGACCTGGTAACAACAAGAGGAGCCTAATTAACATGAGGTGATTATAAATTGTCATTATCTAGGAATTAAACCAGTTAACATTTGTACGAAATGCAAACCCTGATGAATGACACTTTTGGCCGATGGATTTAAATAGATTTTGATTTTTATTGGTGTTTATACTTGTTTGAATCAATTAATATACTAGGTTGTTTAGCCACATGTGTTATATTTCATGATCAATGTATCAAAAAGTGTGTTTGGAATCAAAAGAAGAGGCTTGTTAACCAAAAATGATGGGAGCAACTCTTTAATTTTGAATTCCACAAATAATATCAATAAGAAATGCAATTCAAAATCAAGGACTGAATTTAATGTTAAATTGAATGGATTCATGTAATTGATGGTCCACGGGCATTTTTTTCAAAATGAATATAGTTATTGAGAAAGAAACAAAAGTTAATTTCAAGGTTATTGCATGAAAAATAGTCCTGGTAATAACAAGAGGAGCATAATTAACATGAGGTGATTAGAAATTCTCATTATTTAGGAATTAAACCAGAAAACATTTGTACGAAATGCAAACCCAGATGAATGAAACCTTTTGCCAATGGATTTAAATGGATTTGGATTTTTATTAGTGTTTATACTTGTTTGAATCAACTAATATACTAGGTTGTTTAGCCACATGTGATATACTTCATGATCAATGTATCAAAAAGTGTGTTTCGAATCAAAAGAACAGGCTTGCTAACCAAAAATGATAGGAGCGACTCTCTAATTTTGAATTCAACAAATAATATCAATAAGAAATGCAATTCAAAATCCAGGACAGAATTGTTTGTTAAATTGAATGAATTGATGGTCCACGGGCATTTTTTTTCAGAATGAATATAGTTATTAAGAAAGAAATAAAAGTTAATTTCAAAGTTATATAGCATGAAAAATAGTCCTGGTAACAACAAGAGGAGCCTAATTAACATTAGGTGATTAGAAATTGTCATTCTTTAGGAATTAAACCAGTTAACATTTGTACGAAATGCAAACCCTGATGAATGGCACCTTTTGCCTGTGGATTTAAATAGATTTGGATTTTTATTGGTGTTTATACTTGTTTGAATCAGTTAATATACTAAGTTGTTTAGCCACATGTCTTATATTTCATGATCAATGGATCAAAAAGTGTGTTTGGAATCAAAAGAAGAGGCTTGTTAACCAAAAATGATGGGAGCAACTCTCCAATTTTTGAATTCAACAAATAATATCAATAAGAAATGCAATTCAAAATCAAGGACTGAATTGTTTGTTAAATTGAATGAATTGATGTAATTGATGGTCCTCGGGCATTTTTTTCAAAATGAATATAGTTATTAAGAAAGAAACAAAAGTTAATTTCAAGGTTATTGCATGAAAAATAGTCCTGGTAACAACAAGAGGAGCCTAATTAACATTAGGAGATTAGAAATTGTCATTATTTAGGAATTAAACTAGTTAACATTTGTACGAAATGCAAACCCTGATGAATGGCACCTTTTGCCTGTGGATTTAAATAGATTTGGATTTTTATTGGTGTTTATACTTGTTTGAATCAATTAATATACTAGGTTGTTTAGCCACATGTGTTATATTTCATGATCAATGTGTCAAAAAGTGTGTTTGGAATCAAAAGAAGAGGCTTGTTAATCAAATATGATAGGAGCGACTCTCTAATTTTGAATTCAACAAATAATATCAATAAGAAATGCAATTCAAAATCAAGGACAGAATTGTTTGTTAAATTGAATGAATTGATGGTCCACGGGCATTTTTTTCAAAATGAATATAGTTATTAAGAAAGAAATAAAAGTTAATTTCAAAGTTATTGCATGAAAAATAGTCCTGGTAACAACAAAAGGAGCCTAATTAACATTAGGTGATTAGAAATTGTCATTATTTAGGAATTAAACCAGAAAACATTTGTACGAAATGCAAACCCAGATGAATGACACCTTTTGCCAATGGATTTAAATGGATTTGGATTTTTATTAGTGTTTATACTTGTTTGAATCAATTAATATACTAGGTTGTTTAGCCGCATGTGTTATACTTCATGATGAATGTATCAAAAAGTGTGTTTGGAATCAAAAGAAGAGGCTTGTTAACCAAAAATGATGGGAGCAACTCTCCAATTTTGAATTCAACAAATAATATCAATAAGAAATGCAATTCAAAATCAAGGACAGAATTGTTTGTTAAATTGAATGAATTGATGGTCCACGGGCATTTTTTTCAAAATGAATATAGTTATTAAGAAAGAAATAAAAGTTAATTTCAAAGTTATTGCATGAAAAATAGTCCTGGTAACAACAAAAGGAGCCTAATTAACATTAGGTGATTAGAAATTGTCATTATTTAGGAATTAAACCAGAAAACATTTGTACGAAATGCAAACCCAGATGAATGACACCTTTTGCCAATGGATTTAAATGGATTTGGATTTTTATTAGCGTTTATACTTGTTTGAATCAATTAATATACTAGGTTGTTTAGCCGCATGTGTTATACTTCATGATCAATGTATCAAAAAGTGTGTTTGGAATCAAAAGAAGAGGCTTGTTAACCAAAAATGATAGGAGCGACTCTCTAATTTTGAATTCGACAAATAATATCAATAAGAAATGCAATTCAAAATCAAGGACTGAATTTAATGTTAAATTGAATGGATTCATGTAATTGATGGTCCACAGGCATTTTTTTCAAAATGAATATAGTTATTAAGAAAGAAACGAAAGTTAATTTCAAGTTTATTGCATGAAAAATAGACCTGGTAACAACAAGAGGAGCCTAATTAACATGAGGTGATTATAAATTGTCATTATCTAGGAATTAAACCAGTTAACATTTGTACGAAATGCAAACCCTGATGAATGACACTTTTGGCCGATGGATTTAAATAGATTTTGATTTTTATTGGTGTTTATACTTGTTTGAATCAATTAATATACTAGGTTGTTTAGCCACATGTGTTATATTTCATGATCAATGTATCAAAAAGTGTGTTTGGAATCAAAAGAAGAGGCTTGTTAACCAAAAATGATGGGAGCAACTCTTTAATTTTGAATTCAACAAATAATATCAATAAGAAATGCAATTCAAAATCAAGGACTGAATTTAATGTTAAATTGAATGGATTCATGTAATTGATGGTCCACGGGCATTTTTTTCAAAATGAATATAGTTATTGAGAAAGAAACAAAAGTTAATTTCAAGGTTATTGCATGAAAAATAGTCCTGGCAATAACAAGAGGAGCATAATTAACATGAGGTGATTAGAAATTCTCATTATTTAGGAATTAAACCAGAAAACATTTGTACGAAATGCAAACCCAGATGAATGAAACCTTTTGCCAATGGATTTAAATGGATTTGGATTTTTATTAGTGTTTATACTTGTTTGAATCAACTAATATACTAGGTTGTTTAGCCACATGTGATATACTTCATGATCAATGTATCAAAAAGTGTGTTTCAAATCAAAAGAACAGGCTTGCTAACCAAAAATGATAGGAGCGACTCTCTAATTTTGAATTCAACAAATAATATCAATAAGAAATGCAATTCAAAATCCAGGACAGAATTGTTTGTTAAATTGAATGAATTGATGGTCGACGGGCATTTTTTTCAGAATGAATATAGTTATTAAGAAAGAAATAAAAGTTAATTTCAAAGTTATAACATGAAAAATAGTCCTGGTAACAACAAGAGGAGCCTAATTAACATTAGGTGATTAGAAATTGTCATTATTTAGGAATTAAACCAGTTAACATTTGTACGAAATGCAAACCCTGATGAATGGCACCTTTTGCCTGTGGATTTAAATAGATTTGGATTTTTATTGGTGTTTATACTTGTTTGAATCAGTTAATATACTAAGTTGTTTAGCCACATGTCTTATATTTCATGATCAATGGATCAAAAAGTGTGTTTGGAATCAAAAGAAGAGGCTTGTTAACCAAAAATGATGGGAGCAACTCTCCAATTTTGAATTCAACAAATAATATCAATAAGAAATGCAATTCAAAATCAAGGACTGAATTGTTTGTTTAAATTGAATGAATTGATGTAATTGATGGTCCTCGGGCATTTTTTTCAAAATGAATATAGTTATTAAGAAAGAAACAAAAGTTAATTTCAAGGTTATTGCATGAAAAATAGTCCTGGTAACAACAAGAGGAGCCTAATTAACATGAGGTGATTAGAAATTCTCTTTATTTAGGAATTAAACCAGTTAATATTTGTACGAAATGCAAACCCTGATGAATGGCACCTTTTGCTTGTGGATTTAAATAGATTTGGATTTTTATTGGTGTTTATACTTGTTTGAATCAATTAATATACTAGGTTGTTTAGCCACATGTGTTATATTTCATGATCAATGTATCAAAAAGTGTGTTTGGAATCAAAAGAAGAGGCTTGTTAATTAAATATGATAGGAGCGACTCTTTAATTTTGAATTCAACAAATAATATCAATAAGAAATGCAATTCAAAATCAAGGACTGAATTGTTTGTTAAATTGAATGAATTGGTGTAATTGATGGACCACGAGCATTTTTTTCAAAATGAATATAGTTATTAAGAAAGAAACAAAAGTTAATTTCAAGGTTATTGCATGAAAAATAGTCGTCGTAACAACAAGAGGAGCCTAATTAACATGAAGTGATTAGAAATTTTCTCTATTTAGGAATTAAACCAGTTAACATTTGTACGAAATGCAAACCACGATGAATAGCACCTTTGGCGGACGAATTTATATAGATTTGGATTTTTATTGGTGTTTATACTTGTTTGAATCAATTAATATACTAGGTTGTTTAGGCACATGTGCTATATTTCATGATCAATCGATCAAAAAGTGTGTTTGGAATCAAAAGAAGAGGCTTGTTAACCAAAAATGATGGGAGCAACTCTCCAATTTTGAATTCAACAAATAATATCAATAAGAAATGCATTTCAAAATCAACGACTGAATTGTTTGTTAAATTGAATGAATTCATGTAATTGATGGTCCACGGGCATTTTTTTCAAAATGAATATAGTTATTAAGAAAGAAACGAAAGTTAATTTCAAGGTTATTGCATGAAAAATAGACCTGGTAACAACAAGAGGAGCCTAATTAACATGAGGTGATTAGAAATTGTCATTATCTAGGAATTAAACCAGTTAACATTTGTACGAAATGCAAACCCTGATGAATGACACCTTTGGCCGATGGATTTAAATAGATTTGGATTTTTATTGGTGTTTATACTTGTTTGAATCAAGTAATATACTAGGTTGTTTAGCCACATGTGTTATATTTCATGATCAATGTATCAAAAAGTGTGTTTGGAATCAAAAGAAGAGACTTGTTAACCAGAAATGATGGGAGCAACTCTTTAATATTGAATTCAACAAATAATATCAATAAGAAATGCAATTCAAAATCAAGGACTGAATTTAATGTTAAATTGAATGGATTCATGTAATTGATGGTCCACGGGCATTTTTTTCAAAATGAATATAGTTATTAAGAAAGAAACAAAAGTTAATTTCAAGATTATTGCATGAAAAATTGTCCTGGTAATAACAAGAGGGGCATAATTAACATGAGGTGATTAGAAATTCTCATTATTTAGGAATTAAACCAGAAAACATTTGTACGAAATGCAAACCCAGATGAATGACACCTTTTGCCAATGGATTTAAATGGATTTGGATTTTTATTAGTGTTTATACTTGTTTGAATCAATTAATATACTAGGTTGTTTAGCCACATGTGTTATACTTCATGATCAATGTATCAAAAAGTGTGTTTCGAATCAAAAGAAGAGGCTTGTTAACCAAAAATGATAGGAGCGACTCTCTAATTTTGAATTCAACAAATAATATCAATAAGAAATGCAATTCAAAATCAAGGACTGAATTGTTTGTTAAATTGAATGAATTGATGTAATTGATGGACCACGGGCATTTTTTTCAAAATGAATATAGTTATTAAGAAAGAAATAAAAGTTAATTTCAAAGTTATAGCATGAAAAATAGTCCTGGTAACAGCAAGGGGAGCCTAATTAACATTAGGTGATTAGAAATTGTCATTATTTAGGAATTAAACCAGTTAACATTTGTACGAAATGCAAACCCTGATGAATGGCACCTTTTGCCTGTGGATTTAAATAGATTTGCATTTTTATTGGTGTTTATACTTGTTTAAATCAATTAATATACTAAGTTGTTTAGCTACATGTGTTATATTTCATGATCAATGGATCAAAAAGTGTGTTTGGAATCAAAAGAAGAGGCTTGTTAACCAAAAATGATGGGAGCAACTCTCCAATTTTGAATTCAACAAATAATATCAATAAGAAATGCAATTCAAAATCAAGGACTGAATTGTTTGTTAAAGTGAATGAATTGATGTAATTGATGGACTACGGGCATTTTTTTCAAAATGAATATAGTTATTATGTAAGAAACAAAAGTTAATTTCAAGGTTATTGCATGAAAAATAGTCCTGGTAATAACAAGAGGAGCATAATTAACATGAGGTGATTAGAAATTGTCATTATCTAGGAATTAAACTAGTTAACATTTGTACGAAATGCAAACCCAGATGAATGACACCTTTTGCCAATGGATTTAAATGGATTTGGATTTTTATTAGTGTTTATACATGTTTGAATCAATTAATGTACTAGGTTGTTTAGCCACATGTGTTATACTTCATGATCAATGTATCAAAAAGTGTGTTTCGAATCAAAAGAAGAGGCTTGTTAACCAAAAATGATAGGAGCGACTCTCTAATTTTGAATTCAACAAATAATATCAATAAGAAATGCAATTCAAAATCAGGGACAGAATTTTTTGTTAAATTGAATGAATTGATGGTCCACGGGCATTTATTTCAAAATGAATATAGTTATTAAGAAAGAAATAAAAGTTAATTTCAAAGTTATAGCATGAAAAATAGTCCTGGTAACAACAAGAGGAGCCTAATTAACATTAGGTGATTAGAAATTGTCATTATTTAGGAATTAAACCAGCTAACATTTGTACGAAATGCAAACCCTGATGAATGGCACCTTTTGCCTGTGGATTTAAATAGATTTGCATGTTTATTGGTGTTTATACTTGTTTGAATCAATTAATATACTAGGTTGTTTAGCCACATTTGTTATATTTCATGATCAATGTATCAAAAAGTGTGTTTGGAATCAAAAGAAGAGGCTTGTTAACCAAAAATGATGGGAGCAACTCTTTAATTTTGAATTCAACAAATAATATCAATAAGAAATGGAATTCAAAATCAAGGACTGAATTTAATGTTAAATTGAATGGATTCATGTAATTGATGGTCCACGGGCATTTTTTTCAAAATGAATATAGTTATTAAGAAAGAAACAAAAGTTAATTTCAAGATTATTGCATGAAAAATTGTCCTGGTAATAACAAGAGGAGCATAATTAACATGAGGTGATTAGAAATTCTCATTATTTAGGAATTAAACCAGAAAACATTTGTACGAAATGCAAACCCAGATGAATGACACCTTTTGCCAATGGATTTAAATGGATTTGGATTTTTATTAGTGTTTATACTTGTTTGAATCAATTAATATACTAGGTTGTTTAGCCACATGTGTTATACTTCATGATCAATGTATCAAAAAGTGTGTTTCGAATCAAAAGAAGAGGCTTGTTAACCAAAAATGATAGGAGCGACTCTCTAATTTTGAATTCAACAAATAATATCAATAAGAAATGCAATTCAAAATCAAGGACTGAATTGTTTGTTAAATTGAATGAATTGATGTAATTGATGGACCACGGGCATTTTTTTCAAAATGAATATAGTTATTAAGAAAGAAATAAAAGTTAATTTCAAAGTTATAGCATGAAAAATAGTCCTGGTAACAACAAGAGGAGCCTAATTAACATTAGGTGATTAGAAATTGTCATTATTTAGGAATTAAACCAGTTAACATTTGTACGAAATGCAAACCCTGATGAATGGCACCTTTTGCCTGTGGATTTAAATAGATTTGCATTTTTATTGGTGTTTATACTTGTTTAAATCAATTAATATACTAAGTTGTTTAGCTACATGTGTTATATTTCATGATCAATGGATCAAAAAGTGTGTTTGGAATCAAAAGAAGAGGCTTGTTAACCAAAAATGATGGGAGCAACTCTCCAATTTTGAATTCAACAAATAATATCAATAAGAAATGCAATTCAAAATCAAGGACTGAATTGTTTGTTAAATTGAATGAATTGATGGTCCACGGGCATTTTTTTCAAAATGAATATAGTTATTAAGAAAGAAATAAAAGTTAATTTCAAAGTTATTGCATGAAAAATAGTCCTGGTAACAACAAAAGGAGCCTAATTAACATTAGGTGATTAGAAATTATCATTATTTAGGAATTAAACCAGAAAACATTTGTACGAAATGCAAACCTAGATGAATGACACCTTTTGCCAATGGATTTAAATGGATTTGGATTTTTATTAGCGTTTATACTTGTTTGAATCAATTAATATACTAGGTTGTTTAGCCGCATGTGTTATACTTCATGATGAATGTATCAAAAAGTGTGTTTGGAATCAAAAGAAGAGGCTTGTTAACCAAAAATGATAGGAGCGACTCTCTAATTTTGAATTCAACAAATAATATCAATAAGAAATGCAATTCAAAATCAAGGACTGAATTTAATGTTAAATTGAATGGATTCATGTAATTGATGGTCCACAGGCATTTTTTTCAAAATGAATATAGTTATTAAGAAAGAAACGAAAGTTAATTTCAAGTTTATTGCATGAAAAATAGACCTGGTAACAACAAGAGGAGCCTAATTAACATGAGGTGATTATAAATTGTCATTATCTAGGAATTAAACCAGTTAACATTTGTACGAAATGCAAACCCTGATGAATGACACTTTTGGCCGATGGATTTAAATAGATTTTGATTTTTATTGGTGTTTATACTTGTTTGAATCAATTAATATACTAGGTTGTTTAGCCACATGTGTTATATTTCATGATCAATGTATCAAAAAGTGTGTTTTGGAATCAAAAGAAGAGGCTTGTTAACCAAAAATGATGGGAGCAACTCTTTAATTTTGAATTCAACAAATAATATCAATAAGAAATGCAATTCAAAATCAAGGACTGAATTTAATGTTAAATTGAATGGATTCATGTAATTGATGGTCCACGGGCATTTTTTTCAAAATGAATATAGTTATTGAGAAAGAAACAAAAGTTAATTTCAAGGTTATTGCATGAAAAATAGTCCCGGTAAAAACAAGAGGAGCATAATTAACATGAGGTGATTAGAAATTCTCATTATTTAGGAATTAAACCAGAAAACATTTGTATGAAATGCAAACCCAGATGAATGACACCTTTTGCCAATGGATTTAAATGGATTTGGATTTTTATTAGTGTTTATACTTGTTTGAATCAACTAATATACTAGGTTGTTTAGCCACATGTGATATACTTCATGATCAATGTATCAAAAAGTGTGTTTCAAATCAAAAGAACAGGCTTGCTAACCAAAAATGATAGGAGCGACTCTCTAATTTTGAATTCAACAAATAATATCAATAAGAAATGCAATTCAAAATCCAGGACAGAATTGTTTGTTAAATTGAATGAATTGATGGTCCACGGCCATTTTTTTCAGAATGAATATAGTTATTAAGAAAGAAATAAAAGTTAATTTCAAAGTTATAGCATGAAAAATAGTCCTGGTAACAACAAGAGGAGCCTAATTAACATTAGGTGATTAGAAATTGTCATTATTTAGGAATTAAACCAGTTAACATTTGTACGAAATGCAAACCTTGATGAATGGCACCTTTTGCCTGTGGATTTAAATAGATTTGGATTTTTATTGGTGTTTATACTTGTTTGAATCAGTTAATATACTAAGTTGTTTAGCCACATGTGTGTGTTATATTTCATGATCAATGGATCAAAAAGTGTGTTTGGAATCAAAAGAAGAGGCTTGTTAACCAAAAATGATGGGAGCAACTCTCCAATTTTGAATTCAACAAATAATATCAATAAGAAATGCAATTCAAAATCAAGGACTGAATTGTTTGTTAAATTGAATGAATTGATGTAATTGATGGTCCTCGGGCATTTTTTTCAAAATGAATATAGTTATTAAGAAAGAAACAAAAGTTAATTTCAAAGTTATTGCATGAAAAATAGTCCTGGTAACAACAAGAGGAGCCTAATTAACATTAGGAGCTTAGAAATTGTCATTATTTAGGAATTAAACTAGTTAACATTTGTACGAAATGCAAACCCTGATGAATGACACCTTTTGCCTGTGGATTTAAATAGATTTGGATTTTTATTGGTGTTTATACTTGTTTGAATCAATTAATATACTAGGTTGTTTAGCCACATGTGTTATATTTCATGATCAATGTATCAAAAAGTGTGTTTGGAATCAAAAGAAGAGGCTTGTTAATCAAATATGATAGGAGCGACTCTCTAATTTTGAATTCAACAAATAATATCAATAAGAAATGCAATTCAAAATCAAGGACAGAATTGTTTGTTAAATTGAATGAATTGATGTAATTGATGGTCCACGGGCTTTTTTTTCAAAATGAATATAGTTATTAAAAAAGAAATAAAAGTTAATTTCAAAGTTATTGCATGAAAAATAGTCCTGGTAACAACAAAAGGAGCCTAATTAACATTAGGTGATTAGAAATTGTCATTATTTAGGAATTAAACCAGAAAACATTTTTACGAAATGCAAACCCAGATGAATGACACCTTTTGCCAATGGATTTAAATGGATTTGGATTTTTATTAGCGTTTATACTTGTTTGAATCAATTAATATACTAGGTTGTTTAGCCGCATGTGTTATACTTCATGATGAATGTATCAAAAAGTGTGTTTGGAATCAAAAGAAGAGGCTTGTTAACCAAAACTGATAGGAGCGACTCTCTAATTTTGAATTCCACAAATAATATCAATAAGAAATGCAATTCAAAATCAAGGACTGAATTTAATGTTAAATTGAATGGATTCATGTAATTGATGGTCCACGGGCATTTTTTTCAAAATGAATATAGTTATTAAGAAAGAAACGAAAGTTAATTTCAAGTTTATTGCATGAAAAATAGACCTGGTAACAACAAGAGGAGCCTAATTAACATGAGGTGATTATAAATTGTCATTATCTAGGAATTAAACCAGTTAACATTTGTAAGAAATGCAAATCCTGATGAATGACACTTTTGGCCGATGGATTTAAATAGATTTTGATTTTTATTGGTGTTTATACTTGTTTGAATCAATTAATATACTAGGTTGTTTAGCCACATGTGTTATATTTCATGATCAATGTATCAAAAAGTGTGTTTGGAATCAAAAGAAGAGGCTTGTTAACCAAAAATGATGGGAGCAACTCTTTAATTTTGAATTCAACAAATAATATCAATAAGAAATGCCATTCAAAATCAAGGACTGAATTTAATGTTAAATTGAATGGATTCATGTAATTGATGGTCCACGGGCATTTTTTTCAAAATGAATATAGTTATTGAGAAAGAAACAAAAGTTAATTTCAAGGTTATTGCATGAAAAATAGTCCTGGCAATAACAAGAGGAGCATAATTAACATGAGGTGATTAGAAATTCTCATTATTTAGGAATTAAACCAGAAAACTTTTGTACGAAATGCAAACCCAGATGAATGACACCTTTTGCCAATGGATTTAAATGGATTTGGATTTTTATTAGTGTTTATACTTGTTTGAATCAACTAATATACTAGGTTTGTTTAGCCACATGTGATATACTTCATGATCAATGTATCAAAAAGTGTGTTTCGAATCAAAAGAACAGGCTTGCTAACCAAAAATGATAGGAGCGACTCTCTAATTTTGAATTCAACAAATAATATCAATAAGAAATGCAATTCAAAATCAAGGACAGAATTGTTTGTTAAATTGAATGAATTGATGGTCCACGGCCATTTTTTTCAGAATGAATATAGTTATTAAGAAAGAAATAAAAGTTAATTTCAAAGTTATAGCATGAAAAATAGTCCTGGTAACAACAAGAGGAGCCTAATTAACATTAGGTGATTAGAAATTGTCATTATTTAGGAATTAAACCAGTTAACATTTGTACGAAATGCAAACCTTGATGAATGGCACCTTTTGCCTGTGGATTTAAATAGATTTGGATTTTTATTGGTGTTTATACTTTTTTGAATCAGTTAATATACTAAGTTGTTTAGCCACATGTCTTATATTTCATGATCAATGGATCAAAAAGTGTGTTTGGAATCAAAAGAAGAGGCTTGTTAACCAAAAATGATGGGAGCAACTCTCCAATTTTGAATTCAACAAATAATATCAATAAGAAATGCAATTCAAAATCAAGGACTGAATTGTTTGTTAAATTGAATGAATTGATGTAATTGATGGTCCTCGGGCATTTTTTTCAAAATGAATATAGTTATTAAGAAAGAAACAAAAGTTAATTTCAAGGTTATTGCATGAAAAATAGTCCTGGTAACAACAAGAGGAGCCTAATTAACATGAGGTGATTAGAAATTCTCTTTATTTAGGAATTAAACCAGTTAATATTTGTACGAAATGCAAACCCTGATGAATGGCACCTTTTGCTTGTGGATTTAAATAGATTTGGATTTTTATTGGTGTTTATACTTGTTTGAATCAATTAATATACTAGGTTGTTTAGCCACATGTGTTATATTTCATGATCAATGTATCAAAAAGTTTGTTTGGAATCAAAAGAAGAGGCTTGTTAATTAAATATGATAGGAGCAACTCTCTAATTTTGAATTCAACAAATAATATCAATAAGAAATGCAATTCAAAATCAAGGACTGAATTGTTTGTTAAATTGAATGAATTGGTGTAATTGATGGACCACGAGCATTGTTTTCAAAATGAATATAGTTATTAAGAAAGAAACAAAAGTTAATTTCAAGGTTATTGCATGAAAAATAGTCGTCGTAACAACAAGAGGAGCCTAATTAACATGAAGTGATTAGAAATTTTCTCTATTTAGGAATTAAACCAGTTAACATTTGTACGAAATGCAAACCACGATGAATAGCACCTTTGGCGGACGAATTTATATAGATTTGGATTTTTATTGGTGTTTATACTTGTTTGAATCAATTAATATACTAGGTTGTTTAGGCACATGTGCTATATTTCATGATCAATCGATCAAAAAGTGTGTTTGGAATCAAAAGAAGAGGCTTGTTAACCAAAAATGATGGGAGCAACTCTCCAATTTTGAATTCAACAAATAATATCAATAAGAAATGCATTTCAAAATCAACGACTGAATTGTTTGTTAAATTGAATGAATTCATGTAATTGATGGTCCACGGGCATTTTTTTCAAAATGAATATAGTTATTAAGAAAGAAACAAAAGTTAATTTCAAGGTTATTGCATGAAAAATAGACCTGGTAACAACAAGAGGAGCCTAATTAACATGAGCTGATTAGAAATTGTCATTATCTAGGAATTAAACCAGTTAACATTTGTACGAAATGCAAACCCTGATGAATGACACCTTTGGCCGATGGATTTAAATAGATTTGGATTTTTATTGGTGTTTATACTTGTTTGAATCAATTAATATACTAGGTTGTTTAGCCACATGTGTTATATTTCATGATCAATGTATCAAAAAGTGTGTTTGGAATCAAAAGAAGAGGCTTGTTAACCAAAAATGATGGGAGCAACTCTTTAATTTTGAATTCAACAAATAATATCAATAAGAAATGGAATTCAAAATCAAGGACTGAATTTAATGTTAAATTGAATGGATTCATGTAATTGATGGTCCACGGGCATTTTTTTTCAAAATGAATATAGTTATTAAGAAAGAAACAAAAAGTTAATTTCAAGATTATTGCATGAAAAATTGTCCTGGTAATAACAAGAGGAGCATAATTAACATGAGGTGATTAGAAATTCTCATTATTTAGGAATTAAACCAGAAAACATTTGTACGAAATGCAAACCCAGATGAATGACACCTTTTGCCAATGGATTTAAATGGATTTGGATTTTTTATTAGTGTTTATACTTGTTTGAATCAATTAATATACTAGGTTGTTTAGCCACATTTGTTATACTTCATGATCAAATGTATCAAAAAGTGTGTTTCGAATCAAAAGAAGAGGCTTGTTAACCAAAAATGATAGGAGCGACTCTCTAATTTTGAATTCAACAAATAATATCAATAAGAAATGCAATTCAAAATCAAGGACTGAATTGTTTGTTAAATTGAATGAATTGATGTAATTGATGGACCACGAGCATTTTTTTCAAAATGAATATAGTTATTAAGAAAGAAATAAAAGTTAATTTCAAAGTTATAGCATGAAAAATAGTCCTGGTAACAGCAAGGGGAGCCTAATTAACATTAGGTGATTAGAAATTGTCATTATTTAGGAATTAAACCAGTTAACATTTGTACGAAATGCAAACCCTGATGAATGACACCTTTTGCCTGTGGATTTAAATAGATTTGCATTTTTATTGGTGTTTATACTTGTTTAAATCAATTAATATACTAAGTTGTTTAGCTACATGTGTTATATTTCATGATCAATGGATCAAAAAGTGTGTTTGGAATCAAAAGAAGAGGCTTGTTAACCAAAAATGATGGGAGCAACTCTCCAATTTTGAATTCAACAAATAATATCAATAAGAAATGCAATTCAAAATCAAGGACTGAATTGTTTGTTAAATTGAATGAATTGATGTAATTGATGGACCACGGGCATTTTTTTCAAAATGAATATAGTTATTAAGAAAGAAATAAAAGTTAATTTCAAAGTTATAGCATGAAAAATAGTCCTGGTAACAACAAGAGGAGCCTAATTAACATTAGGTGATTAGAAATTGTCATTATTTAGGAATTAAACCAGTTAACATTTGTACGAAATGCAAACCCTGATGAATGGCACCTTTTGCCTGTGGATTTAAATAGATTTGCATTTTTATTGGTGTTTATACTTGTTTGAATCAATTAATATACTAAGTTGTTTAGCTACATGTGTTATATTTCATGATCAATGGATCAAAAAGTGTGTTTGGAATCAAAAGAAGAGGCTTGTTAACCAAAAATGATGGGAGCAACTCTCCAATTTTGAATTCAACAAATAATATCAATAAGAAATGCAATTCAAAATCAAGGACTGAATTGTTTGTTAAATTGAATGAATTGATGGACCACGGGCATTTTTTTCAAAATGAATATAGTTATTATGTAAGAAACAAAAGTTAATTTCAAGGTTATTGCATGAAAAATAGTCCTGGTAATAACAAGAGGAGCATAATTAACATGAGGTGATTAGAAATTGTCATTATCTAGGAATTAAACTAGTTAACATTTGTACGAAATGCAAACCCAGATGAATGACACCTTTTGCCAATGGATTTAAATGGATTTGGATTTTTATTAGTGTTTATACTTGTTTGAATCAATTAATATACTAGGTTGTTTAGCCACATGTGTTATACTTCATGATCAATGTATCAAAAAGTGTGTTTCGAATCAAAAGAAGAGGCTTGTTAACCAAAAATGATAGGAGCGACTCTCTAATTTTGAATTCAACAAATAATATCAATAAGAAATGCAATTCAAAATCAAGGACTGAATTGTTTGTTAAATTGAATGAATTGATGTAATTGATGAACCACGGGCATTTTTTTCAAAATGAATATAGTTATTAAGAAAGAAATAAAAGTTAATTTCAAAGTTATAGCATGAAAAATAGTCCTGGTAACAACAAGAGGAGCCTAATTAACATTAGGTGATTAGAAATTGTCATTATTTAGGAATTAAACCAGTTAACATTTGTACGAAATGCAAACCCAGATGAATGACACCTTTTGCCAATGGATTTAAATGGATTTTGATTTTTATTAGTGTTTATACTTGTTTGAATCAATTAATATACTATGTTGTTTAGCCACATGTGTTATACTTCATGATCAATGTATCAAAAAGTGTGTTTCGAATCAAAAGAAGAGGCTTGTTAACCAAAAATGATAGGAGCGACTCTCTAATTTTGAATTCAACAAATAATATCAATAAGAAATGCAATTCAAAATCAAGGACTGAATTGTTTGTTAAATTGAATGAATTGATGTAATTGATGGACCACGGGCATTTTTTTCAAAATGAATATAGTTATTAAGAAAGAAATAAAAGTTAATTTCAAAGTTATAGCATGAAAAATAGTCCTGGTAACAACAAGAGGAGCCTAATTAACATTAGGTGATTAGAAATTGTCATTATTTAGGAATTAAATCAGTTAACATTTGTACGAAATGCAAACCCTGATGAATGGCACCTTTTGCCTGTGGATTTAAATAGATTTGCATTTTTATTGGTGTTTATACTTGTTTAAATCAGTTAATATACTAAGTTGTTTAGCTACATGTGTTATATTTCATGATCAATGGATCAAAAAGTGTGTTTGGAATCAAAAGAAGAGGCTTGTTAACCAAAAATGATGGGAGCAACTCTCCAATTTTGAATTCAACAAATAATATCAATAAGAAATGCAATTCAAAATCAAGGACTGAATTGTTTGTTAAATTGAATGAATTGATGTAATTGATGGACCACGGGCATTTTTTTCAAAATGAATATAGTTATTATGTAAGAAACAAAAGTTAATTTCGAGGTTATTGCATGAAAAATAGTCCTGGTAATAACAAGAGGAGCATAATTAACATGAGGTGATTAGAAATTGTCATTATCTAGGAATTAAACTAGTTAACATTTGTACGAAATGCAAACCCAGATGAATGACACCTTTTGCCAATGGATTTAAATGGATTTGGATTTTTATTAGTGTTTATACTTGTTTGAATCAATTAATATACTAGGTTGTTTAGCCACATGTGTTATACTTCATGATCAATGTATCAAAAAGTGTGTTTCGAATCAAAAAAAGAGGCTTGTTAACCAAAAATGATAAGAGCGACTCTCTAATTTTGTATTCAACAAATAATATCAATAAGAAATGCAATTCAAAATCAAGGACAGAATTTTTTGTTAAATTGAATGAATTGATGGTCCACGGGCATTTATTTCAAAATGAATATAGTTATTAAGAAAGAAATAAAAGTTAATTTCAAAGTTATAGCATGAAAAATAGTCCCGGTAACAACAAGAGGAGCCTAATTAACATTAGGTGATTAGAAATTGTCATTATTTAGGAATTAAACCAGTTAACATTTGTACGAAATGCAAACCCTGATGAATGGCACCTTTTGCCTGTGGATTTAAATAGATTTGCATGTTTATTGGTGTTTATACTTGTTTGAATCAATTAATATACTAGGTTGTTTAGCCACATTTGTTATATTTCATGATCAATGTATCAAAAAGTGTGTTTGGAATCAAAAGAAGAGGCTTGTTAACCAAAAATGATGGGAGCAACTCTTTAATTTTGAATTCAACAAATAATATCAATAAGAAATGCAATTCAAAATCAAGGACTGAATTTAATGTTAAATTGAATGGATTCATGTAATTGATGGTCCACGGGCATTTTTTTCAAAATGAATAAAGTTATTAAGAAAGAAACAAAAGTTAATTTGAAGGTTATTGCATGAAAAATAGTCCTGGTAATAACAAGAGGAGCATAATTAACATGAGGTGATTAGAAATTGTCATTATCTAGGAATTAAACTAGTTAACATTTGTACGAAATGCAAACCCAGATGAATGACACCTTTTGCCAATGGATTTAAATGGATTTGGATTTTTATTAGTGTTTATACTTGTTTGAATCAATTAATATACTAGGTTGTTTAGCCACATGTGTTATACTTCATGATCAATGTATCAAAAAGTGTGTTTCGAATCAAAAGAAGAGGCTTGTTAACCAAAAATGATAGGAGCGACTCTCTAATTTTGAATTCAACAAATAATATCAATAAGAAATGCAATTCAAAATCAAGGACTGAATTTAATGTTAAATTGAATGGATTCATGTAATTGATGGTCCACGGGCATTTTTTTGAAAATGAATATAGTTATTAAGAAAGAAATAAAAGTTAATTTCAAGGTTATTGCATGCAAAATAGACGTGGTAACAACAAGGGGAGCCTAATTAACATAAGGTCATTAGAAATTGTCATTATCTAGGAATTAAACCAGTTAACATTTGTACGAAATGCAAACCCTGATGAATGACACCTTTGGTAGATGGATTTAAATAGATTTGGATTTTTATTGGAGTTTATACTTGTTTGAATCAATTAATATACTAGGTTGTTTCGCCATATGTGTTATACTTCTTGATCAATGTATCAAAAAGTGTGTTTGGAATCAAAAGAAGAGGCTTGTTAACGAAAAATGATGGGAGCAACTCTTTAATTTTGAATTCAACAAATAATATCAATAAGAAATGCAATTGAAAATCAAGGACTGAATTGTATGTTAAATTGAATGAATTCATGTAATTGATGGTCCACAGGCATTTTTTTCAAAATGAATATAGTTATTAAGAAAGAAACAAAAGTTAATTTCAAGGTTATTGCATGAAAAATAGACCTGGTAACAACAAGGGGAGCCTAATTAACATAAGGTGATTAGAAATTGTCATTTTCTAGGAATTAAACCAGTTAACATTTGTACGAAATGCAAACCCTGATGAATGACACCTTTGGCAGATGGATTTAAATAGATTTTGATTTTTATTGGTGTTTATACTTGTATGAATCAATTAATATACTAGGTTGTTTAGCCACATGTATTATATCTCATGGTCAATGTATCAAATAGTGTGTTTGGAATCAAAACAAGAGGCTTGTTAACCAAAAATCATAAGAGCAACTCTCTCATTTTGAATTCAACAAATAATATCAATAAGACATGCAATTCAAAATCAAGGACTGAATTGTTTGTTAAATTGAATGAATTCGTGTAATTGGTGGTCCACGGGCATTTTTTTCAAAATGAATATAGTTATTAAAAAAGAAACAAAAGTTCATTTCAAGGTTATTGCATGAAAAATAGTCCTAGTAACAACAACAGGAGCCTAATTTACATGAGGTGATTAGAAATTCTCATTATTTAGGAATTAAACCAGTTAACATTTGTACGAAATGCAAACCATGATGAATGGCACCTTTGGCCGACGAATTTAAATAGATTTGGATTTTTATTGGAGTTTATACTTGTTTGAATCAATTAATATACTAGGTTGTTCAGCCACATGTGTTATATTTCATGATCAATGTGTCAAACAGTGTGTTTGAAATCAAAAGAGGAAACTTGCTAACTAGAAATGGTAGGAGAAACTCTCTGATTTTCAATTGAACAAATAATATTAATAAGAAATGCCATTCAAAATCAAGGACTGAATTGTTTGTTAAATTGAATGAATTCATGTAATTGATGGTCAATCGGCATTTTTTTCAAAATGAATATAGTTATTAAGAAAGAAGCAAAAGTTAATTTCAAGGTTATTGCATGAAAAATAGTCCTGGTAACAACAAGAGGAGCCTAATTAGCATGAGGTGATTAGAAATTCTCTTTATTTAAGAATTAAACCAGTTAACATTTGTACGAAATGCAAACCACGATGAATGGCAACTTTGGTGGACGAATTTAAATAGATTTGGATTTTTATTGGTGTTTATACTTGTTTGAATCAAATAATATACTAGGTTGTTTAGCCACATGTGTTATATTTCATGATCAATGGATCAAAAAGTGCGTTTGGAATCAAAAGAAGAGGCTTGTTAACCAAAAATGATGGGAGCAACTCTTTAATTTTGAATTCAACAAATAATATCAATAAGAAATGCAATTCAAAATCAAGGACTGAATTGTATGTTAAATTGAATGAATTCATGTAATTGATGGTCCACAGGCATTTTTTTCAAAATGAATATAGTTATTAAGAAAGAAACAAAAGTTAATTTCAAGGTTATTGCATGAAAAATACACCTGGTAACAACAAGGGGAGCCTAATTAACATAAGGTGATTAGAAATTGTCATTTTCTAGGAATTAAACCAGTTAACATTTGTACGAAATGCAAACCCTGATGAATGACACCTTTGGCAGATGGATTTAAATAGATTTTGATTTTTATTGGTGTTTATACTTGTATGAATCAATTAATATACTAGGTTGTTTAGCCACATGTATTATATCTCATGGTCAATGTATCAAATAGTGTGTTTGGAATCAAAACAAGAGGCTTGTTAACCAAAAATCATAAGAGCAACTCTCTCATTTTGAATTCAACAAATAATATCAATAAGAAATGCAATTCAAAATCAAGGACTGAATTGTTTGTTAAATTGAATGAATTCGTGTAATTGATGGTCCACGGGCATTTTTTTCAAAATGAATATAGTTATTAAAAAAGAAACAAAAGTTAATTTCAAGATTATTGCATGAAAAATAGTCCTAGTAACAACAAGAGGAGCCTAATTAACATGACGTGATTAGAAATTGTCATTATTTAGGAATTAAACCAGTTAACATTTGTACGAAATGCAAACCATGATGAATGCCACCTTTGGCCGACGAATTTAAATAGATTTGGATTTTTATTGGAGTTTATACTTGTTTGAATCAATTAATATACTAGGTTGTTCAGCCACATGTGTTATATTTCATGATCAATGTGTCAAACAGTGTGTTTGAAATCAAAAGAGGAATCTTGCTAACTAGAAATGGTAGGAGAAACTCTCTGATTTTCAATTGAACAAATAATATCAATAAGAAATGCCATTCAAAATCAAGGACTGAATTGTTTGTTAAATTGAATGAATTCATGTAATTGATGGTCCATCGGCATTTTTTTCAAAATGAATATAGTTATTAAGAAAGAAGCAAATGTTAATTTCAAGGTTATTGCATGAAAAAAAGTCCTGGTAACAACAAGAGGAGCCTAATTAGCATGAGGTGATTAGAAATTCTCTTTATTTAGGAATTAAACCAGTTAACATTTGTACGAAATGCAAACCACGATGAATGGCAACTTTGGTGGACGAATTTAAATAGATTTGGATTTTTATTGGTGTTTATACTTGTTTGAATCAATTAATATACTAGGTTGTTTAGCCACATGTGTTATATTTCATGATCAATGGATCAAAAAGTGCGTTTGGAATCAAAAGAAGAGGCTTGTTAACCAAAAATGATGGGAGCAACTCTTTAATTTTGAATTCAACAAATAATATCAAGAAGAAATACAATTCAAAATCAAGGACTGAATTTAATGATAAATTGAATGGATTCATGTAAATGATGGTCCACGGGCACTTTATTCAAAGTGAAATAGTTATTGAGAAAGAAACAAAAGTTAATTTCAAGGTTATTGCATGAAAAATAGTCCTGGTAACAACAAGAGGAGCCTAATTAACAAGAGGTGATTAAAAATTCTCATTATTTAGGAATTAAACCAGAAAACATTTGTATGAAATGCAAACCTAGATGAATGACACCTTTTGCCAATGGATTTAACTGGATTTGGATTTTTATTAGTGTTTATACTTGTTTGAATCAATTAATATACTAGGTTGTTTAGCCACATGTGTTATACTTCATGATCAATGTATCAAAAAGTGTGTTTGGAATCAAAAGAAGAGGCTTGTTAACCAAAAATGATAGGAGCGACTCTCAAATTTTGAATTCAACAAATAATATCAATAAGAAATGCAATTCAAAATCAAGGACTGAATTGTTTGTTAAATTGAATGAATTGATGTAATTGATGGTCCACCAGCATTTTTTTCAAAATGAATATAGTTATTAAGAAAGAAATAAAAGTTAATTTCAAAGTTATTGCATGAAAAATAGTCCTGGTAACAATAAGAGGAGCCTAATTAACATTAGGTGATTAGAAATTGTCATTATTTAGGAATTAAACCAGTTAACATTTGTACGAAATGCAAACCCTGATGAATGGCACCTTTTGCCTTTGGATTTAAATAGATTTGGATTTGTATTGGTGTTTATACTTGTTTGAATCAATTAATATACTAAGTTGTTTAGCCACATGTGTTATATTTCATGATCAATGGATCAAAAAGTGTGTTTGGAATCAAAAGAAGAGGCTTGCTAACCAAAAATGATGGGAGCAACTCTCCAATTTTGAATTCAACAAAATCAAGGACTAAATTGTTTGTTAAATTGAATCAATTGATGTAATTGATGGTCCACGGGCATTTTTTTCAAAATGAATATATTTATTAAGAAAGAAATAAAAGTTAATTTCAAGGTCATTGCATGAAAAATAGTCCTGGTAACAACAAGAGGAGCCCAATTAACATTAGCAGATTAGAAATTTTCTCTATTTAGGAATTAAACCAGTTAGCATTTGTACGAAATGCAAACCACGATGAATAGCACCTTTGGCGGACGAATTTAAATAGATTTGGATTTTTATTGGTGTTTATACTTGTTTGAATCAATTAATATACTAGGTTGTTTAGGCATATGTGCTATATTTCACGATCAATCGATCAAAAAGTGTGTTTGGAATCAAAAGAAGAGGCTTGTTAACCAAAAATGATGGGAGCAACTCTCCAATTTTGAATTCAACAAATAATATCAATAAGAAATGCATTTCAAAATCAACGACTGAATTGTTTGTTAAATTGAATGAATTCATGTAATTGATGGTCCACGGGCATTTTTTTTCAAAATGAATATAGTTATTAAGAAAGAAACAAATGTTAATTTCAAGGTTATTGCATGAAAAATAGTCCTGGTAACAACAAGAGGAGCCTAATTAACATTAGAAGATTAGAAATTGTCATTATTTAGGAATTAAACTAGTTAACATTTGTACGAAATGTAAATCCTGATGAATGGCACCTTTTGCCTGTGGATTTAAATAGATTTGGATTTTTATTGGTGTTTATACTTGTTTGAATCAATTAATATACTAGGTTGTTTAGCCACATTTGTTATATTTCATGATCAATGTATCAAAAAGTGTGTTTGGAATCAAAAGAAGAGGCTTGTTAACCAAAAATGATGGGAGCAACTCTTTAATTTTGAATTCAACAAATAATATCAATAAGAAATGCAATTCAAAATGAAGGACTGAATTTAATGTTAAATTGAATGGATTCATGTAATTGATGGTCCACGGGCATTTTTTTCAAAATGAATAAAGTTATTAAGAAAGAAACAAAAGTTAATTTCAAGGTTATTGCATGAAAAATAGTTCTGGTAATAACAAGAGGAGCATAATTAACATGAGGTGATTAGAAATTGTCATTATCTAGGAATTAAACTAGTTAACATTTGTACGAAATGCAAACCCAGATGAATGACACCTTTTGCCAATGGATTTAAATGGATTTGGATTTTTATTAGTGTTTATACTTGTTTGAATCAATTAATATACTAGGTTGTTTAGCCACATGTGTTATACTTCATGATCAATGTATCAAAAAGTGTGTGTCGAATCAAAAGAAGAGGCTAGTTAACCAAAAATGATAGGAGCGACTCTCTAATTTTGAATTCAACAAATAATATCAATAAGAAATGCAATTCAAAATCAAGGACTGAATTTAATGTTAAATTGAATGGATTCATGTAATTGATGGTCCACGGGCATTTTTTTGAAAATGAATATAGTTATTAAGAAAGAAATAAAAGTTAATTTCAAGGTTATTGCATGAAAAATACACCTGGTAACAACAAGCGGAGCCTAATTAACATAAGGTGATTAGAAATTGTCATTATCTAGGAATTAAACCAGTTAACATTTGTACGAAATGCAAACCCTGATGAATGACACCTTTGGTAGATGGATTTAAATACATTTGGATTTTTATTGGTGTTTATACTTGTTTGAATCAATTAATATACTAGGTTGTTTGGCCATATGTGTTATACTTCTTGATCAATGTATCAAAAAATGTGTTTGGAATCAAAAGAAGAGGCTTGTTAACCAAAAATGATCGGAGCAACTCTCTAATTTTGAATTCAACAAATAATATAAATAAGAAATGCAATTCAAAATCAAGGACTGAATTGTTTGTTAAATTGAATGAATTCATGTAATTGATGGACCACGGGCATTTTTTTCAAAATGAATATAGTTATTAAGAAAGAAACAAAAGTTAATTTCAAGGTTATTGCATGAAAAATAGACTTGGTAACAACAAGGGGAGCCTAATTAACATAAGGTGATTAGAAATTGTCATTTTCTAGGAATTAAACCAGTTAACATTTGTACGAAATGCAAACCCTGATGAATGAGACCTTTGGCAGATGGATTTAAATAGATTTTGATTTTTATTGGTGTTTATACTTGTATGAATCAATTAATATACTAGGTTGTTTAGCCACATGTATTATATCTCTCATGGTCAATGTATCAAATAGTGTGTTTGGAATCAAAACAAGAGGCTTGTTAACCAAAAATCATAAGAGCAACTCTCTCATTTTGAATTCAACAAATAATATCAATAAGAAATGCAATTCAAAATCAAGGACTGAATTGTTTGTTAAATTGAATGAATTCGTGTAATTGATGGTCCACGGGCATTTTTTTCAAAATGAATATAGTTATTAAAAAAGAAACAAAAGTTAATTTCAAGGTTATTGCATGAAAAATAGTCCTAGTAACAACAAGAGGAGCCTAATTAACATGACGTGATTAGAAATTCTCATTATTTAGGAATTAAACCAGTTAACATTTGTACGAAATGCAAACCATGATGAATGCCACCTTTGGCCGACGAATTTAAATAGATTTGGATTTTTATTGGAGTTTATACTTGTTTGAATCAATTAATATACTAGGTTGTTTAGCCACATGTGTTATATTTCATGATCAATGTGTCAAACAGTGTGTTTGAAATCAAAAGAGGAATCTTGCTAACTAGAAATGGTAGGAGAAACTCTCTGATTTTCAATTGAACAAATAATATCAATAAGAAATGCCATTCAAAATCAAGGACTGAATTGTTTGTTAAATTGAATGAATTCATGTAATTGATGGTCCATCGGCATTTTTTTCAAAATGAATATAGTTATTAAGAAAGAAGCAAAAGTTAATTTCAAGGTTATTGCATGAAAAATAGTCCTGGTAACAACAAGAGGAGCCTAATTAGCATGAGGTGATTAGAAATTCTCTTTATTTAGGAATTAAACCAGTTAACATTTGTACGAAATGCAAACCACGATGAATGGCAACTTTGGTGGACGAATTTAAATAGATTTGGATTTTTATTGGTGTTTATACTTGTTTGAATCAAATAATATACTAGGTTGTTTAGCCACATGTGTTATATTTCATGATCAATGGATCAAAAAGTGCGTTTGGAATCAAAAGAAGAGGCTTGTTAACCAAAAATGATGGGAGCAACTCTTTAATTTTGAATTCAACAAATAATATCAATAAGAAATGCAATTCAAAATCAAGGACTGAATTGTATGTTAAATTGAATGAATTCATGTAATTGATGGTCCACAGGCATTTTTTTCAAAATGAATATAGTTATTAAGAAAGAAACAAAAGTTAATTTCAAGGTTATTGCATGAAAAATAGACCTAGTAACAACAAGGGGAGCCTAATTAACATCAGGTGATTAGAAATTGTCATTTTCTAGGAATTAAACCAGTTAACATTTGTACGAAATGCAAACCCTGATGAATGACACCTTTGGCAGATGGATTTAAATAGATTTTGATTTTTATTGGTATTTATACTTGTATGAATCAATTAATATACTAGGTTGTTTAGCCACATGTATTATATCTCATGGTCAATGTATCAAATAGTTTGTTCGGAATCAAAACAAGAGGCTTGTTAACCAAAAATCATAAGAGCAACTCTCTCATTTTGAATTCAACAAATAATATCAATAAGAAATGCAATTCAAAATCAAGGACTGAATTGTTTGTTAAATTGAATGAATTCGTGTAATTGATGGTCCACGGGCACTTTTTTCAAAATGAATATAGTTATTAAAAAAGAAACAAAAGTTAATTTCAATGTTATTGCATGAAAAATAGTCCTAGTAACAACAACAGGAGCCTAATTTACATGAGGTGATTATAAATTCTCATTATTTAGGAATTAAACCAGTTAACATTTGTACGAAATGCAAACCATGATGAATGGCACCTTTGGCCGACGAATTTAAATAGATTTGGATTTTTATTGGAGTTTATACTTGTTTGAATCAATTAATATATTAGGTTGTTCAGCCACATGTGTTATATTTCATGATCAATGTTTCAAACAGTGTGTTTGAAATCAAAAGAGGAAACTTGCTAACTAGAAATGGTAGGAGAAACTCTCTGATTTTCAATTGAACAAATAATATCAATAAGAAATGCCATTCAAAATCAAGGACTGAATTGTTTGTTAAATTGAATGAATTCATGTAATTGATGGTCCATCGGCATTTTTTTCAAAATGAATATAGTTATTAAGAAAGAAGCAAAAGTTAATTTCAAGGTTATTGCATGAAAAATAGTCGTGGTAACAACAAGAGGATCCTAATTAGCATGAGGTGATTAGAAATTCTCTTTATTTAGGAATTAAACCAGTTACCATTTG